>SZWC01014080.1:16550-38041 GCA_023375785.1 Penium margaritaceum | reverse complement strand
CAGTGATGCGAGAGAGAGAGAGAGAGAGAGAGAGAGAGAAAGAGAGAGATAGAGAGAGAGAGAGAGAGAGAGAGAGAGAGAGAGAGGGATGGAGCTACTGGCTGGAGCCATGCTGGAGGGGTGTGAGATGGACAAGGCGGGACGTAAATGACAGGGTAGAAGGGTGGTGGAATCTAGCCCCAGCCTAGGTGAAGCACAACAAATACCAAAGAGGCTGATGCAGGAGCCTCGCTTGGTACCGGAACAACTGACAATATGGCGATGGTGGTATCCCAAAGCACATGATCAAGGGTTTGTGAATCAAAGAAATTGATGATGTAAGCATGTCGACGCTGAGCGCATGCAACATTGACATGTTGCAATTTCTCGCTGTTTGCAGATTAAGTGTAAATATTCTCAGGCCAATGGGTACAGGAGTGTCATTCTTCCGATCGACGGATAAGTTGTCAATATTCTTCCGATCGTCGGATAGGGCATACACACAATCAATTTTTATGGGTAATCCATACAAGCACCCTTTTTTATAAAAAACAAACCGGACATCACGGAATCCGCCAAGCAATGCCGATAACGGAAAAACGGGCATTACGGTTGGGGCCCAATCCACACGGCCAGTGTTTTTGCTAGACTATTGGTGTAGCGGGAGGGCCGGTTCGGCCCTCCCTCCTCGCTGAAGCGAGGGGTGGTTGCACACCACCCCTCGCGTCAGTAAGGACTGGCCGACGGCCAGCACTTCGCTGGCTGTTGGCCAGCTCGCTGCCGGCCGGCTGGACGGCCGGCGGCTGGCCAATTAATCGGCCGGCCACCAGCCGGCCAGCCGCCAGCCGCCGATCGCGGCCTCAGCCCGATTGGTGGCTGAGGAGCCGTGAGGGCCTCGAGGGCGAGGCCTCATGGCCTCATGCACTTGCCCTCGCTCGTGCTCCTCGTGAGCGAGTGAGCTAGGACAAGGGAGGGGGACGAGGGACGTGAGGCGAGAGAGACTGGCACGAAATTGCCAGCGTGCCTTGCACGCAATGATTTTGTGTCAAAAACATAAATTAAAGTTTGTTTGCGACAAACTTCGACATGAAAACAACGGAGTAACTCGTGTGAAAGCATGAGTTCAAGGTAAAACCCCCCGGTTTGGGTACCAAAACTAGGGGTAAGGCTAAAAACGGAAATGGGCCTCCGGAGACTCGAAACATTCGAGTCTCCTTGCCCTGGGTCATTGATGACGATTGTCCCTAAGTCTTGCAAAGGGGAAAAACCCCTTACGCCGACTGAGAACGCCATTCTGCGAACTTCAACGGCGACTTCAAAGGAGGACCTGGAGACTCGACACCTTACAGTGGTTTTCAGAGCCAAACGAACCCTGGGACCAAGAGTTCGTCGGAAACGGCGGCTATAACATGTTTAAAACGCCGTCGACAGCTACAAGCAGCAACAAAAACGCCAGAAGGGACTATGACATTTACGATTCACCGTTTGAAGCGCTGCAAAGTGCGTTAGGAAGCTAGAGAAGAGCTCTATTCTTTGGGGCTTCTTCTCCACAGTCTCTTCTCCCTCCCAGTGGGCTAGGGGGGTTTTTTTGGGACAGGATAGGTAGTATCCTCCCCCAAAACCAGCTACTTTTTCCCTTTTCTCAAGGCTCTTTCTGCTCCTCTTCAACCAAAAATTGGGACAGTGCCTTTCTCCAATACGAGAGACTCTCACGGCCTGAGAGAAAAAGAAAAAGGAGAAAAGCGCTACTTGGAGAATTTTTGGAGGCCGCCACATTGCCGTGGAGCACAAAGAAGGCGTCTCCAAGGGGGGACAAGGTGTGCCAAGAATATGTAAGAAGAGGCCAAGGAAGACCAATATCCAAGAAGACAAGAAGACAAGAAGAAAAGTATTATTTTACTTCTTGACCTTGTACTTTCTTTTTTATCTAGGTTTTCTTAGCTTTCCTAGTGCCGTGAGTCACAACTTAGGATTTTGCCTACAAATCCATGCCCTTGTGCCGACTGCAACGGCCTACCAAAATAGAAATTTAAATTATAATTGCCTCACCGATCGTGAGAGCAAGATTTTAGGAGGCGATTCCTCCTCAAAGTTGTGGGGTGATCCTCACAACGGTCTTCAAGTGCTAGTTGCACGGGCGACGAGATGGCAAATGCCACACCGTCCAAGACCAACAAGGGTAAGGTGGTGACGGCCTCACCACGAGCTCTTGATGGACTCCAAATTTTGGGAGCCGCCGCCGTGAGCATGGTTGCCAATCCAAAGGCAACCGTACCGCCAAAGGCAATCGCACTTCCAAAGGCAAATGGCGCCAACCTTGGCGATACCAAGAAGCATGCGGAGGCTGCAGAAGTGCTCGACGAGAACGTCAACGTGCACGTGGGCGACCCCCATGTGACGGACGACGCGATGGAGGAGGATCTCCTGGAGGGGGACCCCGACAAAGAGCACGACGCCGACAATGGTGAAGGCGACGAGGATCGCGATCATCGCCATCATTGTGCGGCAAACTCAAGCCAATTGCTCGAGAAGGGCAAGGCGCTCGCCACATCGCCTGAAGTTGTCAATGGCAGCAAGACTACCGAGAGCAGCAAGGGCGCCAAAAGCAGCCATGCGGGAAGTTCCCGAGAGAATGAGCCGGACCACAACGCCGCGAAGGCAATTCGCGATGACCGCCATAGGCTTGCTAAGTTTGCTGCCGAAGCGGCAGGCCAACTCAAGATCACCATCGACGGTGGAGGTACAACACCACTCGGAGGTATGGGGACGGACCCCCCTTCCTACGATGTGGCCGCAATGGGGCAGGGTAGTGCCCACTCGAGCGTCATCGCTGACGACAGTCTCCTCCAAAAGGTGGGACTCCTTGGAGGCGTGTACGCGAACCTTACCCTTCTGTAGTGGGCAAAGGTGCACGGACAACGCGAGGCCCTAGAGGCTATCGCCAATGCTGTGACAGCATCAGAGCTTGAGTTCGCGTTCGCCAACTTGCTTGCCCACGTTGGGCAGAGCATCACGGACCTTGACCGTGATCTCCAGCTGCAACGCGTGGCCGCCCATGAGGCAAGCCGCCGATGCAACGACCTCAACAAGGCATTGCAGAGCGTGCCCCATGTGAGGATGCAGCAACAAACGCAACATGTTGTAGTTGCAGATGCCATTGCCGGTGGCAGTGACGGCTTGCCTACCTCAACGACCTCAGGGCCGGTCATGAACATGTCCTTCCTCCACAATGTGGAGATCTTTCGGAAGGGCGTGAAGCTGACCGACTGGCTGAACCGCATTGAGTACATCCTTCGTGTCCACAAGGCTCCACTCAATCAGTGGGACGAACTTGCTAGGAATCGGCTTGAAGACAATCTCTTCAAGTATGTAGTCAAGGAGTGGAGTGCGTAGAGGCCTCAGCTCGATTGGCTCCCCATGCCTTGGGAAGCCTTCTGCGCAATCATGCACAAGAAGTGTACCCAGCGTGAGGAGGCACAGCGTGCCTTCCATAAGATCAAGGACTTCAGGCAGCTCGTTAACTCGCTTGAGGCCTACTTGAGCATGTATAGCGCACTCATGGAGGAAGCCAAAAGCTTCACCGAGAGCGATGGTACCCAGACCTTCAAGTACCCAGAGTCCTTTCTGCTGGAATACTTATGCGATGGTCTTGCTGGCAAGAAGCTGAAGGACAAGACCACCACGACTGCAACGGGCCAAGCTTGGACAAGCTGGAGGGCGTTGCAAGACTACATGAGCAAAGTGTATTCGTTGAACCCGAAGCACTACTCAGATGCACGGCCAAACGCGCATCCATAGCAAGGCCACAATGCACGCATGGAGGCTGCAGGGACTGGTGGGACAACCGGGCAACAGGGCGGAGTCAAGGGCAAGCAGCCGACAAACCCCTCAGCCAAGAAGAATGGTGAGAACAAGCCCCCCAACCACAAGCGTGGCTGCAACAATGACGAGCTACTGGTGGCGCGCGAGGGTCATAACACGGCCTTCCGCGAGGGACTGTGCCACAACTACATGTAGCCTGGATACTTCAGGGCTCAGTGCCTTGAGGTTGCTGGTGGTGGACAAGAGGCCACGGCATTAGCCGTAGCAGCAGCGCCTTGTGGGGAGGGTGCAGCAGGAGGCTGCGGACAAAGCCGTGGACAGGGTCGCGGTCGCGGCAATGGGCCCGGCCGTGGTAATGGACAAGGCCGTGGGGCGGCTTTTCCCCATCCCTAAGTGACGTTAGTGGGGACCACTCAGGGGTAAAACTGCATCACGAGTGTGGGTTCATGTTTTCAAACGAGGATGTTAAGAAATTTGAGTTTTTGATGAGTTCAGATTTCTCTGTTGTTTTCTCCCATCTCATTGAACCTAATTCCGCATTTGCTGATCGACATTGCCCACTAAATTTTGCATCACCAAACAAGATGCATGACCGAACCTGCTTAGTGGTGGCAACACCGACCATTGTGCAAGAATTATGTAACATAATGATTGAAGCAAACGCCCTCAAAGTAATGAATCCAATCACGTTTGCAGTACCTTTAGTCGACGACTTCAACCTAGTGAAATTTAAGGACTAGAAGGTGCTAGAAAGATTCACACGTGCCCACAAAATGTGGACTAGAGTAGGTGAATCATGGGAGTTGCGGCGTCCGCCGTCCAGATTCTGTGTTCATCCCAAACTCGGCTTGCCATGGTCGAGCCTGTTCACTCGGAAGAGTGGAGGCAACATGACGATGCAGTTCAAAGGACACCTAGTTGGTGCTCTCGTGAACGTACTTATTGACACTAGAGGAGACGACTCTTTTGTTAGCCTTGGCTCTACCCGACAGGTTGGCCTGAAGTACAAGCCATCGAATGGAGCAGTTGTTGTCGGTGACATCCGTACGGTACACATGATCGATACTTGTAAAGAGAAAATTTGTATTCAAGGGTACACAGAGAGTGTCACGTTGAAGGTACTCAACCTTCTTTACCCGTTTGACATGGTGCTAGGTGAATCCTGGCTCCATAAAAAAACAAGGCTCTGATGTGCTTTGAATCAAAGCGTTTGATCCTCCAAAAGGGAAAACGCCGCTTTACATTGATTCTGCGTACGGAATCATCACCGACCCGACTCAAAGTCCATGATTACTTGTGTGCAATGCAGGTCAAAATACATTCGACAACGTTGTCGATACTTCTTGGCTCAGCTGTAGAGAGTGGAGGACAACGTGAAGGAAGACACGCCACAAGAGGTAAAATTCCTATTGGCGGAGTTCTCGGATGTGTTCCAAGACCCACCAGCTGGGCTTCCACCAGAAAGACACATGGGTCACATGATTCCGTTGCAACCGGAGGCGACTCCTCCGTTTAGACCCATGTATCGCCTCAGTCCAACAGAAAGACGAGAGGCCAAACACCAAATCAAAGAGTACATTGCAAAAGGATAGATCGAGGCAAGTAGCTTGTCATACGGTGCGCCGATCCTTTTTGTGAACAAAAAGGATGGTGGTTTACGCACGTGCGTGGATTACTGGGCATTGAACAAGCGGACGGGCGTTGAACAAGCTGATGGTGAAAAATTGATTCCTATTACCACAGATTGAGAACCTTTTTGACCAACTCCAAGGGGCAAAAGTATTTTTGTCCTTGGATGTGTCTCAAGGGTACCATCAAATCCGCATCACAGAAGATGATGTACCCAAAACCGTGCTTCGAACGCACATGGGACACTATCAGTTTCGAGTGTTATGCTTCAGGATTACAAATGCCCTAGCAACATTCCAAGGAGAAATGAACCGAACGTTCGCCAAGCAACTCGGACAGTTTGTCTTGGTTTACGTGGACGACATCCTGGTTTTTTCTAAGTCAATGGAAGAGCACATAGAACATCTGCGTGAAGTCCTTGCAATCCTTCGGGAACAGAAATTCAATGCAAAAGTGAGCAAGTGCAAGTTTGCACAAGATGAGCTCGAACACTTGGGACACATCGTTGTCAAGGATGGCATCCGTGTCGACCCACAAAAGGTCCAAGCCGTTGTAGACTAGCCACGCCCAGAAAATGTTGGGCAGATCCAGTTTTTCCTCGGCCTTACAAACTACTTTCGACGGTTAATGGAAGGGTATTCGACCATGGTAGCACTGCTAACCAGGCTCACGCGAAAAGATGTGCACTGGGAATAGATAGCTGATTGCGAGAACACTTTTCTCAAAGTCAAAGAGCTTCTATCCACAGCGCCCGTCCTAGCTCTTCCAAATCCATCGCAACCGTGGGAGGTTTGATGTGATGTGTCGGTGATAGGAATCGGAGCCGTGCTCATGCAGATCGATCATCCACTTGCATATGAGAGCCGGAAGCTCATTCCCGCGGAAACGTGGTACACAAATGGGGATCAAGAGCTCCTTGCGGAAGTACATGCTTTCAAAATGTGGCGTTGTTACCTCGAGGGTGCTGAAAGGGGTGTGACGGTCGTGACCGACCATAATCCATTGGTGTTTCTCCAAATGCAACCGAACCTGTCAAGACGACAAGCGCGTTAGAGAGGATACGTGAGCCGATTCTCGTTCACATGGGAATATCAGCCAGGATGCATCAATGTGGCCAATCCGCTAAGCCGACAGCCCGTGGAAATTAAAGCAAGCACAGAGGTCGGTTGGTGTTTTATGGCCATTGCAACAGCAACAGTACAATCACCACATCCCCCTGCACCTCTACGGCAACCACCACGAGAGATTATCCATTACAACGGTTTTGTAAAAAGGATCTGGATGGGATACTGTGTGGATTCTTGGTCTCAAGACTCTCAAAATCTGGACAAGTACGGCTTGGTGGAGGCCGCAGGAATCTTCCTGCACGGAGAACAAGTTATTGTGCCAAACTCGGGAGACCTTTGAACAAAGGTTATCTCTTAGTTCCATGACCTGCCAGTCGTAGGTCATGTGGGACCTCGAAAGACCGGACACGCACTCTCGGACCACTATTGGTGGCCAGGATGGACTGTCAATGTCGGCAAGTATTGCATGACATGCAACCCATGTCTTCAGAAAAAGGCTAGTAGCAAGAGGCCTGGTGGACTCCTCCAACAGCTTCCCATTCCTGGGACTCCATGGGAGTGCGTCAGCATGGACTTCATTACTGGTCTTGTGGACATGGCCCATGGCCACGATGCAATACTAGTAATTGTGGATCTTCTGTCAAAGATGACACACTTCATTCCCACAACCACTGACGTGAACGCAGAGGAGACCGCTTGTCTCTTCTTTGAGAGTATTGTAAAGTACCACGGCTTGCCATTGCTCATTATCTCCAATTGAGATGAAAAAAATTGCTAGTAGTTTCTGGCAAAAGATGCACGAGTGCTTCGGCAGCGAGTCGCAGATGTCAAGAGCGTTTCACCCTCAAAATGACAGAAAGAGAGAGCGCATGAACTGCACCCTGGAATGAATTCCGCATGTACGTGGACCTTGCCATGAATAACTGGGACAAATTCCGAGCACTGGGAGAGTTTGTGGTGAATAACTCGGTAAACGAGTCAACATAGTTCACACCGTTTGTGTTGAATAGTGGTCGGCATTGAGTGGCGCCCTCTTCATTGGTAAAGAGTGGGAGTACAGGAGGACAGGTTCCTCGTGCTCAAGCCTTTACCAAGCGCATTGACTCCTTGTTACTAGAGGCAAAGGGTCACCTTCACGCTACTCGGCAACGAAAAAAGGCATATGCCGACAAAAGTCGCCATGAGGTCTCGTTTGGCATCGGTGACAAAGTGCTGCTTAGCATTAGGAATCTTGGGCTTAAGTTGCGAGGGCCACAAAAACGTTTACCAAAGTGGATTGGGCCATTTCCCATTGTTGCATGCATCAGGCCTATGGCATACCGATTGCTGCTTTCGCCGAGCATGAAGATACATGACGTGTTTCATGTGAGCCTGTAGGCTCCATACACGGCTAAGGGAACCGTTAAGCCACCACCGGCAGTCCTTGCTGTCGATGGCCAATACGAGGTTTTGTGCCTATCTCAGCACCGAGAGCGTACTCTCCGGTCGCGGGTTGTTAGGGTATACCTTGTTCATTGGGCCGGGTGTCCACCTGAACAGAACTCATGGGAGCCCGAGTCTCGGTTGCCCACAGGGGTGGTCAACGAGTATTGGAGTGAGCTGGTAGCTCGCACGAATCGACGCGTGTCAAGGGGTACCACCTAAACGCAGAAAAAGTGAACAACATTCCCGTAGGGCAGCATTTATGGACTGTAATCATAGGAGGTTGGGGACGCCCAACATGGTTGTCGCGCGGACGCTCCAACCTAAAGGGAGGAGGCCGCTAGCCGTGGTGACCAAAAAGCTGTAGCGTAAGTGTCATGCACGTGTTCATGTTTAGCTGGTGATTGAATCATTAATTTTCTTTTACAATGTTGATGACTCACTATCTGACAATCCTGCTTGTTGTTCATGAACCGAGACGGTTCGTAATAAGTGGGGAGGAATATAGCGGGAGGGCCGGTTCGGCCCTCCCTCCTCGCTGAAGCGAGGGGTGGTTGCGCACCACCCCTCGCGTCACCGAGGGCTGGCCCACGGCCAGCACTTTGCTGGCCATCAGCCAGCTCGCAGCTGGCCGAATGGACGGCCGGCGGCCGGCCAAGTGAAGGGCCGGCCACCAGCCGGCCAGCCGCCAGCCGCCGATCGCGGCCTCAGCCCGATCGGCGTCTGAGGGGCCGCGAGGGCCTTGAGGGTGAGGCCTCGTGGTCTTGTGCCCTCGCCCTTGCTCGCCCTCCTCGTGAGCGAGCGAGTGAGGATGTGGGAGAGGGATGAGGGACGTGAGGTGAGAGAGACTGGCACTAAATTGCCAGCATGCCTCGCACGCGACGATGTCGTGCCAGAACGTCAGAAACATAAATCGGAGTTTGTTTGCGATGAACTTCGACATGAAAACAAGGGAGTAACTCATGTGAAAGCACGAGTTTGAGGTAAAAACCCCCATTTTGGGTCCCAAAACCAGGGGTAAGGCTAAGAACGGAAATGGGAATCCGGAGACTGAAAACATTTGAGTCTCCCTGCCCTGGATCGTTGATGACAATTACCCCTCAGTCTTGCAAAGGGGATTACCCCTTACGCGGAATGAGAATGCCATTCTGCAAACTCCGACGACGACTTCAGAGCAAGAGCTGGAGACTCGACACATTACAGTTGGTTTTTGTCTCACATCTGTCACTTTTAGTCTTTTATGTCTTCCGGGCTTGTGTACATCGGTGTGTAGATGACTGACGGCAAGATGTGATACTGATGGAGTGTCGTCTTGTGGAGCCGACGCACGCTTATGCCTACACGCAGATTGCTGGTGCTTCCTCCCTCCAATGTGCTCAGCTCCATCGGCAGACCTTGGTAGCCGTGCCGCCGTCAGGCATTGTTGCTACACATGTTGTTCACACACGTCCAACATCATGTTCGACTGCACTGTTGCGTTTGCAGTGCTATGTCATGCCTGGGGTTCAAGTCTCATGATTTTTTGTCACTGTTGGTACCGGGGATTAGCGTAAATGCTACGTGAGTTTAGGCAGCCATAACTCATCAGTGCTATTTTTCCAGCTGATTCTGACTGCACGACTGTGTTTGTAGCGTGTACATTATGGTATGATCTAGTTTTCAGGCAAAATGGACGATGCCCGGGTTTGGGCTGTCTGCCGTCTGGCAGGTCTCACCAAGAAAACCATGCCTGCGTGCTTGAAAAGAGGTCCCAAGAATTATTTCTTGCTTGGTATCAGAGTCAAAGCACAGCAGCAACAGTAGAAAACTGGCATACAGGTTCTTGACTACGTTGGCGGACCCCCATACGCACCAGTGCAGGGGAAATGCTGCCGGATTTTTCTCGCCAGCATTGACCCGCCTGGTGGCGGCGTCACATTTTTTTCCTCCGGCCACTGGGACAAGGGAAATGTTGCTGGATTCTTTCCGGTAGCACTGACCCCACGCGTGACGCAAGGAGGTGAGGGGCAGGCCGCGTTAGGCACCTGCTGGCGTCGACGCACATGGCGATATCAACCAGGTATAGTGACTGGCAACAACAGCCTACAACAACAGTAGCAGCTTGTAATAGTAGCAAGCAATCGCAGCACGAGCCAGTAGCAGCTGGCAGCATCAGCAACTCATTATAGCTTGCAACAAAAGTAGTCTGTTGTAGGAAGGAGCAGCAACAGCCAGTAGCAGCAGCTCGCAACAGCAGCAATGCGCTACAGCAACAAGAAGTAGCAATAGCAGGCTACAGCTGCATGCAGCAGTGAGCAGTAGCCAGTAGCAGCCAATAGTAGCTAGTAGAAGGAGCTGTAGTAGTGGCCAGTAGTAGCAGGAGCACAGCTGCTCGTAACGAGCAGCAAGCTCATTGCTCGCAGCTTGCGGCTCGTAGCAAGAAGCGAGCTTGTTGTGACAAACAAAGAAGAAAAAGAGAAGAAAAGAGGAGAAACACACACAAGAAAATCCCCCATCTCGTAGGTGGCCGTGCAGCGGATGTCGCCACCACCACAACCGTTGCAGCAGCCATAGCAACCATAGTAGATGGCAACAACTCAGCAACAGTAATAGCAATGGCAGCTCCTGCTATTTCTATAGCTCTCGTAGCATCAGCAGCAACAGCAGTAGCAGCAACAACTATAGCAGTAGTAGTAGTTGTCGCTGCAACAACAGCCATCGCCGCAGTAGCAACGGTAGTAGTAGTAGCTGCAGCAAAAGCAGACCAGTTATGGCAGTAGCAGCAGCTGTAGCACCAGCAACACCTACCCTGTAGGTGACACAGCAGCGACTCGAGCATTAGCCGCTACTGACGTCAGCCATCCTTAGCTGATGTCACTATTGAAATCAAGAACAAAAAAATCTAAAGTAGCAACCCTGAAGATAACGCAAGAGCAGCTACTGGCAAAGGCTATCCTAGGCTGAGGTCACTACTGCCATCACCACCGACATCAGCAGCACAAAACAAAAACAAGGAGCAAGGAGGGCAAACAAAGGACACCATGGCAGAGAACGAAGAGGGGTCCTTCTCAGTTGGAGTACCCCCCATTCGTGTAACAACTACGGCACTTGCACTTGCGGCAGTAGCAGAAGTAGTAGTAGCAGTAGTAGTAGTGGTAGCAAGAGCAGTATCAGTAGCAGTAATAGTAGCAGGTACGATAGCAGTAGCATTAGTAGTAACAACAGTAGGAGTCAAGGGAGCAGCAGTAGAAGAAACAATAGCAGCAGCCACAACAATAGCAGAAGCAACAGCCAAAGTAGTAGAAGTAGCAACAACAGCAACACCAACACCCCACATGTTCTATCGTAGGTCATGCTGGCATGACACTAGTTCTGGAGCTGTTAGCTCAGCTTCTGGATTCGGGCACAGGGCGAGAACTTGTGGCCTTAATATGTCCTACCGTTCGACTCCACCCAGGCCGACCAGGTTTATGACGCTGGTCGCGCCGTTCGTGCCCTCGTCCCTGGCCCCTCCATCTACACGTCTCTCCCTCGAGCCCTTCCTCGGCAACCTCACCACTGGCGCTCTCCCTGACCTGGCAGCAGAGTGGCACGTACTTACCCGCCCTCATCGCCTGTCCAGTGATGCCGAGACCAGCCACCTGATCCGGGAGTTCAACTCCCTCCGCATGGGGGAGACCAAGACGGTCACCTCCTCTTGGCAGCGTGCACAAGACATCCTGCGCCGCCTCGGAGATGCCACGCCACCCCCTCTCGCTCTTGACCATCAAGCACGGCGCCACCGACCTTTTCTCCGATGTCTTTCTCCTACATTCCCAAGACATCCTCACCGTGCTGGCTGCCCAGGGTACCCGCATGCCTTGAGCATACAAGCTCTTCCTGCGCATCAAAGAGGCTCGTCAAGAGTCACACATTTATCACACAACGTCCCTCGCCTCTCCTACCATCATTTCTATGGCCATTGCTGCCCTAGCAACAACAGAGTCTTCCGGCGCCACCTCGTCAGGCAAGAAGAAGCGCAAGGAGAAGAAGGGCAAGGGCCCTCAGTAGTAGTCTAACGCATCCGACGACACCAACCTCATCTGCCACATCTATGGCAAGTCAGGACACGGGTGGTACATGTATCCAATCCCAACTCATGAGGCTTGCATCATGGCCACTATACACTGCCAGCGCAAGCGTTGCCTTGCCACCACTTCCGTGACCGTCGCCGCTCCTACTGCATCTGCGTCACTCGAGACGACTCCACCGTAGTATCTTTTGCAGCCGTCCGCGCCCGCTCCTCCATCACCGGCACCTTCCTCCTCCATCTTGGACTCTGCCGCTATTACATTGCAGTCGGTATGCTCCATCTGACCCTCCACCCACGAGCGTCAGCTGGAGGAGTTCATCGCACTTCAGCTTGGCCTTCCTCGCCCTCCTCACCAAGGAAGTGCGAGTCGCTTAGTCGCTAGTTCCTCCCTACCCTACATGATAGAGTCTATGCTGTGGTCATGTCTTGTATCTTAGTCCACACAATCCTCTACCATGCCTTTCCCACTTGCTCCTCTTCATGATGACGTCACTTGGCTGGATGACTGGCAATCCAGGTTTGCACCTCCGTCCACGACGACAGCGTGGACTGTGATTGCAGAGCATCCATTCTCATGTGATCAAGGGCGGTGACAGACAGGAGGCTAGGCTCAAGGCCAGGGACAAAGAAGACATCACTCACGAAGACATCACCAGCAGGACCACGAAAACGAACGATGTCGACACCACAAACAGGTAACACCTGACCAGAACCCGTTCGAACCCCGGTGTCATCAAGGACAGGACCAAGGACACTGAAGGCCTCACGCGAGGCCGTCATGTGATGCGTGGCCCCGGTGTCCATGATCCAGGTCTTTGACTGATCCTGGACTGGTGTGGCCAGGTCGCTGACAGTCACATCGACGACAGCGTGTCCATGATCCAGGTCTTTGACTGATCCTGGACTGGTGAGGCCAGGTCGCTGACAGTCACATGATGACGTCACATGATGTGTGTACCGTGTCGTTGCATCCGTCAAGTTGTGTCGTTCTGCATACCACCGCCCTCTTGTGGCACATACCGCGCATGTCTACTTCTACCTTTGTCCTCTCCTCATCGGTCGATACTGGCCACGTGTTTTTTACTAGCACACTATCTCTGAAGCACATGCATCTCCTTCATCGGTGCCTCTGTCACGTCCACTCTCCCATTGTTGAAAGCATGCTTCGCATGTAGCCAGCCACAGGCCTTGACCCAGCCTCCTTTCCTCTGCCATGTCCCACTAAGTGCATTGATTGAAGAAGATGCACAGTTCCACCTACCCCCTCTCTGCCTCTCGAGCGACCGCCCTGCTCGACTTCGTCTTCTGTGATGTCATGGGTTCCCTCCTGACGGAGTCTGTTGGTGAGCACAATCATTATGTCTTGACACTTACAGATGACTACTCTCGCTATCGCTGGGTTTTTTGCCTTTGGTAGAAGAGTGATGTCGCTCCAATCATTCGGGACTGGCTTGTCTGTACTGAACGCGAGTGTGGTGAACCACTCCGCCGCTTATGTTCTGATCGCGGGGGTGAGTTTCTTGAGAAGACCACACTCTTCCTCGCCTCCCGTGGTGTCCGTCATGAGACGTTCGCTCCTTACACGCCGGCACAGAACGACGTTTTTGAGCGGTGGAACCGCACCATGGCCGACGCCTTCTACACCATGTCGGTTCCATCCGACATCTTCGACAGCTTCGACATCGAGGCCATGACATACATGAGGTGGGTCTTGAACTGGATTCCCCACAGACCCACTCCCTGTTAGTCCACACCACACCAACACTTGTGTGGAGAGCGAGCCGACCCGCATCCGGCCTGCGTCTGGGGCTGCGTAGCCATTGTGTGGTCGCGTGCCCCACAGCAGGGTGGCAAGCTCGAGCCTCCCGACCATCCCCACACCTTCCTTGGTGTCTTGCGTTAGTCAAAGGCATGGTGTTTCTGGGATCCCACTCGGCACTGCATCGTCGAGTCCCGAGACGCCCTCTTCTTTGAGGACCAGTTCACCCGTGACCTTGTTTGCTCCGGCGCATTGATGTTTCTCCCATTGCTTGGGGAAGTGGTGCATCCGTCATCCGTCCAGACGCGTCCGCACGTTCCATCATTTGCACTCGCGGGTCTATGTGCGCCGGTTACCCTGTTGGTGTCCGCCAGCTCCTCAGGGCTTGGTGCCCCATCTGTGTTTGATAGCCTCTTAGAGCCGGTTGCCTCATCCGTGCCCACCAGCCCCTTAGGGTCGGCTGCCCTGTTCGGGTCCGCCAGCCCCTCACGTCCGGCCGCCTTGTCTGTGTCTGCCAAACCCTCAGGGCCGGCCGCCCTGTCTGTGTCCGCGAGCCCCTCAAGGCTCGCTGCCCCGTTCTTGTTTGCTAGCCCCTTAGGGTCAGCTGCCTCGTTTGTGTCCACCATCCCCTCAGGGCCGGCTGCCCCGTCCATGTCCGCCAGCCCCCCAAGGCCGGCTGCCTCGTCTGTGTCCACTAGCCCCTCAGTGCTGATTGCCCCGTCCATGTCCGCCAGCCCCTCAGGACCGGCTGCCCCGTCCGTGTCGGCCAGCCCCTCTGGGCTGGCTGTCCCGTCTGTATCGGTGCGCTACTCATGTGGTCCGGGCAGTAGCCTTAGACCCAGGCCAATAGTGAGCACTCAGGCTGTATCCTTACGTCCTCTCGCACCACAACCCCCTTTCATACCCCGAGGCTCCTTACCTCATGTCAGACCCACTTCCATAGTTGTGAGAGGGGACCCCGCCACCAAGGCACTTGGCTTGGCCACATTGTCAGTCATCAATGACCTACATCCTGGGTCAGCTTTGGGCTATGCCTTACTCCATCAGGAGCATCCGTATGCTGTTGCAGCCACGCTGATATGGATGCCCGGAGGGGCGTGGGACGCACACGCCCTCATTGTCCTTCCTACAGAGTGACTTGAGTACCTAGCCACCCTATGTGAGACTCGGGCATCTCCTGAGGCCGCTCACTTGGATGCTACATGCGCTGACAAGCTTGCTGCCATTCGGCAACATCACGCCCATGAGCTCGTCAACCTCCCTTCAGGTCGGCCATCGGCGTCAAGTGGGTTCTCCGATGAAAGTGGAAGCCAGACGGGTGCCTAGACAAGTACAAGGCCCATCTCACAACTAAGGGGTTCGCTCAGGTCCTTCGGATCGATTGTGATCAGATATTTGCCCCGGTCGGATGGTTCTCCACCAGCCGGCCGTTCTTCAGCCGAGTTTCCCAGCACCGGTGGGAACTGCATCAGATGGATTTAACAACGCCTTTCTCCAGGGCTCACTGGATGAGGAAGAGCTCTACATGGTCTAGCCTCTAGGCTTCGACGACGGCTCTTGCAAGGTCTGGAAGCCGCGGAAGGCCCTCCATGGCTTCAAGCAGTCACCGCGCTGCTGGAACCAGAAGATCAGTCGTACGCTTCTTTGCAGCAGCCTCCTTAGCAAGTCTGCTGACCCCGCACTGTTCATTAGTTAGCAAGGTCAAACCCTCGTGGCTCTCTTGGTCTATGCCGACAACCTCCTCATCGCATTGCCGAATGCACCGGCCATCTTGTGGGTTAAAGACCTTCTCCATGCTGCTTACCAAATGAAGGACCTCAGGCTAGCACGCGTCTTTCTGGGCTTTGAGCTTGAGCATGATCGCTGTGTGGGCATCCGTATGTCCATCAGGTCGCCTACGTCCAGACCTTGTCCGGGCGCTTCGTTGAGGACCTGTCCCTTGTGCCGAGAGCATCCTCATCCATGTCGCAAATGGTCAGACTATGCTCAAGAGCTCTGATCAAGCCGTGGTGGGGGAGCCAGTAGACATGACCACGTATTTACGCCTCATCGGGTAATTGATGTTCATGGCAACGACGATGCGTCCAGACATTGCGTTCGCTGTCAACCTCCTCGCACATATCTCTCAGAAGCCGCATCACCTTCACTTTGAGGCAGTGATCTGAGTACTACACTATGTCGTCTCTACCCCACAGCGAGGCCTCATGTTTTGTCGACAGCTGTCCGTTGTGGTGATGGGATACACCGACAGTGACTAGGCCGGCAGTCTAGATGGTAAGAGTCATACTGGCTGGCTCTTCCTTTTTGGGGGAACGGCTGTATCCTAGCGTAACGGCAAGCAGGTTTGTATTGCGTGTAGCACTGCTGAGATTGAGTATGTGGCCCTTGGTTCAGGCGCTTGTGAGAGCGTGTGGGTGCGCCGCCTGCTGTCCAAGTTGCGTTAGTCAGTCCTGTCCATCATGTTACACTGTGACAATGAAAGTGCAATGGCCATTGCTGAAAATGACGACGTGCATCAGACTTGCACAAAGTACATCAATGTCGAGTATCACTATGTGCGTTTGCTGTTGCATGTCGGCAGCATCAACATTGTGTTGGTTGAGACGGCACGGCAGTTGGTTCACTTTTTGACCAAGGCACTGAAGCGTGACTCATTCAAGAAGGCTGAGTGCAGTCGGTGTGCGTCCTTGAAGTTCTCTCTCCCTGTCCGCTTGGTCTTTGTGCTCTCTTCCTGTCCATGTACACTGCGCCTGTGAGTCATGGGGGAGTGTTGGTTTTTGTCTCACATATCTCACTTGTACTCTGTTGTGTCCTCCCGGCTTGTGTACATTGGCGTGTAGATGACCGACGGCAAGACGCAACGCTGATTGCGTGTCCTCCGGTGGAGCCGACGCACGCTGAGGCCTACACGTAGTTGCTCGAGCCTCCTCCCTCCAACGTGCTCAGCTCCATCGCCAGACCTCGGCAGTCGTGCCGCCAGCAGGCACTGTCACTGCATATGTTGTTTGCACATGTCCAGAGCCGTATTTGACTGCATTGTTGCGTTTGCAACGCTATCTCATGCATAGGGTCCATGTTTCATGATATTCTGGTACTCTTGGTACCGGGGATCAGTGTAGACTCCTCACTGCTATTTTTCTAGCTGATTCTGACTGCACGAGTGCGTTCGCAGCGTGCGCATTATGGTATGGTGCAGTTTTCAGGCAAAACGGACGACGCCCGAGTTTGGGCTGTCGGCCGTCTGGCAGGGCTCACCGAGAAAACCTTGCCTGCCAGAAAACCTTGTCTGGCAGGTCTCTTTTCTGATTGGCTTAGAAACTGAGTAACAAGCTCTACAGAGCTGGGGGTGGAGCTAGAATTTGGAGGGGTCTCCATTGTTGTTCATTCTTGTTTTTTCATGATCAGTCACTTCCAGTTTTCAGCTGCTTTCTGGCGCTAACACTGGCGCGCGCATCCCTAAGTATCAAACCCAGAGCACTCACACTTAAGACTCTAGAGCGGCAGACTGAGGGGACAGCAGACTAAGAAAGGAGCGTGGAAGCTGGTACGCTGCATCAACAACACAACTACCTCAACCTGCGCTTTAGAATAGTTTCCAGCTTAGACTAGCCAAAGAAGTAATCTTCGCAACAAACACTATGGACATCGTCATGTGATTCCGGTTATTCAATGCAAAACAAGTTGTGTAAACTATTGAAATGGAAACTATCTGCATTTCTACTAGAATCTACATGAAATTTGAATATAAAACTCAATATTTGCATGATCAACCTCTATGATTGGCTAGTATTGCTAGGAAATGCCCTTATGAACCTACATAATGGGCCAAAACCGTGGAATTCCTACCTTGCGTGGACCAAAATGAAGAAAATTTATTAGGCTGTCTGTTGTTGTGTGTGTCATACACGGCTTACGGTGACCCCTCGGCTCATGTCCATTCACATGCAGATCCCTGACATGGCTACGATAGAAGATGACCAGCGGCCGGACGGGCGCCCAGAAGACCTTCTTTATTTGGATTTGTGATGTGGGACAACACATAGGCGTGTAGACTATCTAGACATAGCTCTTGTCGCTGCGGTCGTTTTGGTTTAGATGACTCGTTGTTCTGACGTATCTACAGGGAGTTGTGCCCAAAACTGTGTTTTAGTCACTGTTCTGACCTGCTAGAAATTGTGCCCCGATGTGCGCCGCGTGTGTGTGCACCCACTAGGTCAGAGACACCATTTAGGCTTTCTAGGCCTCAGTTGTTAACTCTCTCTGCATATTTGCTTGCAGTCAGACGCGTTGACGCATCATGCTAGTCAGACCCTTGCAGTTGATTTCTGCCCTACTGTCTAGCACCTGCTTGCACACATTCTGTCATGGTAACAGAGCAGGGAGACTTCTCTCACTGAACTGCGCCGCAGAGACGTAGCACCTACAACAGCACTAAGAGTCACCATTGCCGCCGCATCCTGGGACCCGTCGCAGCCAAAGTTAGCAGTAGCGACGTGATCACACACTCGCCACTAGCGTAGCACCAGGAGTTGCGGCGGTGATTGAGCAACAACAGCCGCGCCGAGCAGCAGCGGCAGCACCGGGTGGCAGCAGCAGTCGTGTCTGGTTGCCAACAAAAAAAAGGGGGGAATAGCTGGCAGCAAGAGCTTGCGGCAGCGGCTGCGAGTAGCGTGTAGCAGCTGCGGCATCAGCAGCTACGAACAACAACTGTAACGCAGTAGCAGAGCAGCAGCAGCATTGTAGCTACTACAGCGACAGCAGCACCGGCAATGGCTGTAGTAGCAACGGTCGTGGTAGAAAGAGCAGTTGCAGTGGCGGCGAGCAGCTGCAGCGCTGGCGGCGAGCAGCTGCAGCATTAGCGGCGCAAACGGCAGCTGTAGCCACGGCAGCCGACGTAGCAGCCGCAACAGCCACAACAGCACTTGCTGCAGCAACCGCAACAGCACTTGCTACAGCAGCTGCTGCTGTCGACGCGAGGGACCCCGTCCAGAAAGGGGGGGGGGGTCCCGTGGCTCGATTCTGTCTTGCCGACGGAGGACACGACAAAGCGCTAGCCAAGTGCCTATGCAGGAGCCGTCGCGTGCTGGCCAAACGCCTCGGCTCCCTGCCGGCCCCCTGCCGGCCTTCAGCCGACTCCGCGCGAGGGGGAGGAGCGAGCCACCCCCCTCTCCTTTGCACGCCTTGTGGATCGAGCCAGACAGGCAAACAAAAAAAGGGACAAGGAGAGTCCACGAGTGAGGCCCCTGAGAGGAACCCGGGTGGGGATACCCCACTAGCACCAAAGTGATCGGTGATACAAAAAAAAGGAAAAAGGGGTCGTCATGCCAAAAGAAGTCCTCGGCAGCACCGCCACCGACGCAACTACTGAGGGCAGCTCTGTCAGCGACCAACGTCGATTGCCGTCAGCATCACCACAGCTACAGCAGCAGCAATAGCAGCAACAACCACAACAGCACCAGTAGGAGCAATAGTAGCAGCTATAGTAGCAGCAACAATGGCAGCAGCAACAGCAGCCGTAGTAGCAGCACTAGCCGCAGCGGCCTCCCAGCCCGACGACTTTGGCGTGCCAAGTGCGTGTGCTAGCAGACCTGCAGGCCGAGAGCCGCTAGGCCTTGACGAGGCAGGTCGCTGAGCTGTAAGACCTGGTCAGGGGATTACTGCCCCAGCAGCAGCATCTGTCCGCAGACCAGAGCAAGGACCAATGCTGAGGAAGTAGTCGAGACCCTTTCCGACTCTGGAGATGAGGGTGAGGAGGAGTAGCTGCGAGCACGCCTCCTCCGCCTGGAGGCACGCCGTAAGGCACGTGAGGCAAATGCCGCCCTTGAGGGCACAAGCTCCAATGCCAATCCCGGCCTGAGCTCATCTCGTTGCCCTCTCAGCTTTGAGGAGCTGATTATGCGGGCCCGCCTGGGAAAGGGGGTTGCCTCCTCTGCACCCGATCCCGCAGTGGCTCCGGCCGTTGCTCTGCCGACGGTCAAGCCACCCAAGTGGTTTGAGTCGGACCCGCCCGTCTTCCGGACTGGGAAGGACTACAAGTCCTAGGAGCCACGATTTTGCATGTGGGCCATGAGCAAGGGGATCCTCTCCTACTACCTCACCCCATACCAGCCGTCTTATCCCGCCCAGACACAGATGGCGGTCCGCGCTGCCTCCGGCCTGATTAAGGCCTCCGGCCTGATTAAGGCCACTTCACCAAGGACTTTAATCATTTCCTTTGGCGACCCATTAACCGGCTCGAGAGCTGACCCTTGCGCGGCGTGGGCACTGGTTGTCAACCTTTTCAAGGGCGCCATCTTGGCCTTGACATCTCAGCGCCTCGCTGACTTCAACTCCCTCTGCCAGACTGCTCAGAAGTTCACAGCTAACTACTGGCACAGGCTGATCCAGCTGCACGGCCATGTTGCCTTCTCCAAGTCGAAGTCGATGTTAAGTCGGCATGTCGAAAGTCGAAAGTCGTTGTCTCCTGGTCTAAGTCGCCAAGTCGGTTTTGCAATCCAAGTCGTTTTCCTCATTTTTCCACAGCCAGAGTCCTCATTGCATTTACAAACAGATATTACATGTCTAACACATGTCAAGTCGGTTTGCTCAGTTTCACCAAGTTGTCCCAAAACCATGACACTTTTGCCTATTGTGTGAACATCAACTTGCAATGCGCTGTGTAAACCTAGGTTGGCTGGCATTGATGCACATTATCAATGTATGTCATGTTCCATTAAGTCTAAAACACTTTGCTTTTCTTTGCAACAGAATGATTAATGCTATGCAAAGCTGAACAAGGAGGAAGCGATAGTTCAATGAGCAACACTGAACACATGAATGGAGAAGTTCAAACTCACGAAACATTTCAATCCTATGCTTTCTTCTTAGTCCTCTTTGGGTGGCCTGTGGTACCAACAACAGACTTTGATGCAACTGCAGCAGTTGTCACAGCAGAAGAGGGTGCACCAGAAGATGGAGCAGCTGCTTTAGAAGCAGCTGTTGTAGAAGCAGTTGCTGCAGCTGCGATGTTTCCAGCTGTAGCCTGCACTAGAGGCGTCTCCAACTGTGTGCGTTTCCGAACACCTGAGCGCATCACACGCTGCACCTCCTCCTGTGTAGATCCTGGTCCCGACTCCTCATCCTCACTGCCACCCTCACTGTCACCACCTTCGTCCTCCTCTTCCATCTCTTCCAAGTCATTATCGTCGTCGTCATCATCATCATCTTCTGATGCCTCGCCCCTGTCATCCCCAATGCCCCACTCCTGCACTCCTGCACCAGCAGCACCACCATCGGCCTCATCACCACCACCCGCCTCGGCAATGGCTGGATCCCAGCGTGATGCTCCCACCTCTATGAAATCATCGTCAGGTTCAATGTCTCCATCATCCTCGCTGCCGCTTTCACATGGATCCTCCTCCACCAACTTCTGAATGTCCGCAGTCAGCTGCTTCGCCTTGGTCTTTCCGTACAGCTTTGTCAGCCTCACGTTCACCCTAACCAGTAGCTCCAGAGTCTTCACATAAAGACGGTTGCGCCGTGCTGTTTGCACCAGTTGGTGCTTGCTGAACACCCTCTCATTGTCTGAAGAGCTGCAGGGCTGTGCCAAGAGGCGCATAGCAAAGGAACGCAGCACGGGCAACCGTGTCATATGGCGGGCATGCCAGCGAAAGGCGGGCAAGTCCCCGGACACCACCTGCTGTGCTGCTGCTTTGGCCCTCTCAACATCCTTGGCCCTTGCCGGATCCAGGTCAACTGTGACTCGGGCATTCTCAAATCCCTC
>SZWC01014078.1:13138-36373 GCA_023375785.1 Penium margaritaceum | reverse complement strand
AGAGGAGGGAGGAGATGGGTGGGGCGTAGAGCGACAAGGGTCGGTCGCTGCCGGCCATGGGGTGCGACAACACGTGCGATTCCCACCACACACCACAGTACCCTTTGCCCGCAACCTCTGATCCTTTTGTCAGCTTTCTCCCCTCTTGCCTCTTCCTCCTCCCTCTGCCCCTTCCTCTCTGCTCACCTCTGACTCGGTCTCTTCCTCACCATCTTCTTCTTATCCCTCGCTTCCACTCTCGTTCCCATCCAGCGCCCTTCTTCGCTCGCCGACCACGCCCCACATCCACACCTTCCCACATCCCACTGCCCCTCTCCTCGCTACCCCTCTCACAGTCCCATGTCTTTCTGCTCCCCATTCACCCTCTCTTCCTCCCGCACTCTGTTCCGCCCCACGGAACAGAGTGCGGGGAGGAAGCAGAAGCAGGAGAGGGGTCATCGCCGCCCGACCACCAACCAGCGCGTAACCACACGAAGCCCGGCCGACCAACCACCCAACCGATCAGGGCTCAAGGCATCCAAGCCCGAAGAACAGCTCGGCGCAGCAGCATTCAGTGCCGCAATCTGGCAGACGCGGCAGCGGCGGCGGTGCAAAGAGGGATGCTCACGCTGCGCTCAGAACTGCCGGCCGACGACCGTCCGGCTAATTCAATGCCCCCTGAATAGCCCTCCCCCTCTCCACCGCTACCGCCACCAGCACCTCCACCGCCGCCATGGCGTCCGGTGCGCTGCTGCTGCGGCCGCAGCAATGGTCGCCGTCCCTCCTCCCCCGCTTCTTCCTCCTCGCCCTCTTCCCCTTCGCGCTGGTGCCGGCCGATGGGGCGACAGGTGCGGTGGGCAGCCGCTGTCGGACTTGCGCCTGCCGTGCGCGTGCCTGAGCCTTCGCTGCCGGTGCCCGTGGCAGCCGCCATGCCGACAGCGCAAGCTGGCGGCGAGAGAGACACGCTGACGCAATGCTGACGTTAGGAGGCGTCTGGCCTCACGTGAAAACAGTACTAGCCGGACGCTCATTGGTTGGCATGGTCACTAGGCCGGCGGACACGGGCGGGTCCCGAATCGACGAAGGGTTCGTTTGGCGTGGCACGATTTGTGAAATTGCACGACTAGGTGAGTGGAATGGGCGCACCTGAACTGTCACCGATTTGCAAGGATGTTTGGACAAAGTCGTTCAAACTGTGATTTGAACAGCCTATCACATCGATTTCATACAGTTGTGCTCTCATCGCGCAGGATTGCGGGTACATATCTCATTGCATGCAATGCGGGCCTTGTCAGTAGGGATGGGACGTGTACCACCCGTGCCCCGTCTAGCCGTACTTATGGCACGTCAGGGTAGTGCCAGCAGAAGAAGAATGTTGCCCCTTTCCCTTGCCCTTCCTGCCCTTCTTTCCCTTGCCCGTGGTGCTACCATAGAAAGAAGTGCCAAGGGAAGGGGTGCAGGAGTCGCCGGAGGTGGTAGCTATGATCGCGAAAGAGCCATAACGCTAAAGCTGTGTGTCCCTGTGTGCTTCCTCCACTCTAAGGAAGAGGTCGTACGCCCGAATCATCAAAGTGCCCAAGGCCACCAGCGCCTCGAGGATGGGTAGGCCGTACGGGACAAAAATGTCAAAAAACTCGAGAGTGGCACCATTCTTGATAGTGATGAGGGCAACAAGCAAGGGAAGCGTAGTTGTCTTAAGCCGGCGCAAAGACATCCTGTGCCCGGAGCCAGTAGGTGGTGAAGGACTCGGACTCCCTCATGTGAAGGGAGCTAAACTCCTTTAGGAGGCGACTGACATCTGCCTAGCAAAAGGCAAGATACGGCCGTGTCAAGTGTGTCAAAAGCCCGCCGAGGGTCACCACTGGTGTCATTTGCGGTGTCACCAAGGAATGGCTCCAGGGCAGTGCGGTCAATATCGGGAGCGACGAGGATGAGTACACGGACGGCACGACCTGCCTCAAGCGCCAGCTCCGGGATGGTGTCATCATGTGCAAGAGTGTAATACGGCCACAGGCCCTCCTCTTGTGCCCAGATGCGGTAAAGCAGTTCCCAAGACGGGAACTCCTCATCTCCGAAGAGGGAAAGAGAAGGGGACTCGAAGTCCTTGCGCCGAGTGGGGCCGGCCGCTCCACTGCCTAAGACGCTAGTAATCGATTGCTGATGTTGCTACACCTACTATTGCGCTATTACCTGCGCTACCGCGATCAAAGCAGGATCAGGCTATCCCCGGAGGACAGTCTAACTAGTGCTGGTTGCGGCAAGCATCTGGCGCAACTGATTGACCTGGTGATGCAAATCTGCTATGAGGTCTACAATGGGCGGGTCTGCAAAGTTATCTTATGTGTCGGTGACATTGTCCTGGCTAGGCATTGTCGCTACTGTTGAGGCTGCTCATGCCTCTCCTGCCGCTACGGTTACTACTACTACAATTGCTGCTACAACTACTGCTGTTGTTGTTGCTGTCACTGCCGTTGTTGCTACCTCTGACGTTGTTGCCACTGTTGCTATTACTGTTGCTGCTACTACCGCTACCGTTCCAGCTGTTACTCATTAGGAATAAAGAATGAGCAACCAACTGAGACCCCTCCCAGATCTAGCCTCACCTCAACTCTGTAAGACTTGTTGCTCAGAAAATCAGCCAACAAGAAAATTCCTAGCATTATCTTGTCTGGCAAAATTTCTTGGGAGAGCCCGACTAGATACTAGACAGCCCAAAACCCAAACGTTGTTCCTTTTTCCTAAAAACTGGACCATACCAAAACAACCACGTCGCAAACGCAGTTGTGCAGTCAGATTCAACAAGAAAGATTAGCTACATTGCGTTACAACTGCATGAACTCGGGTGCCGACTGCACTGCTCCTAAGAGCTATCCACGACTACTGGTGACATGACAGCTAAGAGTTGCCGCCAATGGGGCTGGTCATGTAAGGGTGTAGTACCAGGAGTGTGAGGAGGAGGAGAACCACACGCTCGGCTTCATCACGACACATCCACTCCACCGAAGAACGTCCTGTTAGCATCAACGTCCATCAAGTCAGCCACATGCACAAGCATGTACACTAGCCGAGAGGTCATAGTAGGAGCCAATGAGGCAGTGCACGGACAAAACTAGAACAGTTGGGCTGATGTGTCCACCCGTTGATCTTGGGTGAATGATTGTTCCTTGTGCGTGTACAACCGTATGTCACTCCTTGTGACACTCGTTTGTGCTTGTCAGATCATGTCGTTATGCTTCGGTTGTGGGTCTGGGAGGAGTGTTGGTTTGTGTACAACGGACACGTTGTGAGCTCTGGCCTTGCTGCACATTCCTAGCACTAACGCAGGTGATTGATGCTCGAGTGGAACTGGTGCTGATGTCACTGCTCACTTCGTTCCGGCTCGTGATTGTTCACGAGGAGATGATCCTCAGCCACACTCACAAGGCCTCGCGTTAGAGTTACCTCTACCACAGGCTTACATAACTTTAATTCTCATTGACACTAGGATTCCTATTGTGACTAGGGTTTATATCCAGGTTGTTCTCTTGGACTGAATAGGTTGCATGCTTGTAGGCTAGGCTGCACAGGATAACTTGTACGGCCTAAGTCCGCTATACCCACTATTTGGGCCTCAAAATTTTCTCTTGACTATTTCTCGTACTATTTCGACACGTTACTCACTTTACACAAGGGATGCATGTTGTATCCACTTTTCTCGAAGCACCTGAGATCATGCCTGCCGCGCCTAGTATTACAAAGAAATTCATGGTACAACAGTTGTATTCGAATCAGTTCAACGACGGTGGGTATGCGACATATTAACTTTAATTTTTCATCGAATTTTGTCACCATTTCTACTACTCATGAAATGAACCCTGACTCAAGAGCCCTTTGAATGACTCGAAGCGAAGCACAACTTCCGACTGCATGAAAATGTGGAAAAGTGATGACTTGTCCCCTACTTTCCTTCACCCTTTAAAGAGGGGGCTTCAACTTCAGACAATTGATGTAAAGATGAAATCATTCACATGCAAAACCAGACGTCAGATAGCCTCGGTGCTGAACATGCAGCAGCGACGCCGAACGAGAACCTTGTCAACACCCGAACGGATTCTAATCATAGCAAATCTTAATCATGCGATATGTTGCCAGGTGGACGTTGCCGCATGCCAACAGCGCCAACTAGCGGATATTTTTAGGACAGACCATATGTTGTCAACGTCATTCGATGAACGCTTACTTGCCTTCCCTTAGTTGGTGTTTCTATCCCAAGTGCATGATAGGATTAATAATTTTTGTTCCCCCTTTGTACGTGTTCACACTGCATGCATATCTTCTGACGGTTGTCGTCATTGTAAGTCGGCCAACCGCCATTCGATGTAAACGTTCTCTCTCGTCATCCGTAGGAGTCGTGACCGCTGAGCCATTATTCATTTGTACCTGGCATGTCCTTCCAATATAGCCGCTTTGTCACAATGGGCCTCCGTCTCTTGGATGGCTCTCCTCCTCGCTCTAACAACGGGTGGATTTGCCAAGTGCAGATGGTGGTTAGGATGCATATTACGACGCATGGCATGCACTGATACACCCACTTTTGGCTAAGATGGCTACCACTTTCTACGCCACTTGTGGCGACTACCCGGACGACGAGGGCGACGATCCTCCAGACGTCCTCGTCTCCCGTTACCACTCTCAGTCGTCCTTCCTTTGGACCGATTGGGAGGAGCATGAGTACAAATGCCACGTAAATGTTCTAGAGCCTATGACTCTGTGCTCTCCAAGCCGAGTTGAAGAGCGTACGATGTGAGTTGGAGGAAGTCAACGTGTCCGTCTGTTTTCTGGTTACCGTGCGGGTGGCTTGAACCCACTTTGTCTGTAGAAATGGCGTCGCATCCAACGGGATTGGACCTCATGCTGTGTCGAAGTACGATGCCCGCTTTCCATCTCACATAATTTATTCTTGTGTACTTTTTCCTTATATGTGCCTGAAGTTATTTCTATGCATGTCTTCTTTGCAGAGTCGTCTGATGAGGAAACGACGCCCTCCCCCTCCCTCGCCCGGCGGAGAAGACCGACAAAGATGTAGAACTCGCTCCTGCTTGTGTACGCAAGTGCTAGGCAAGATGCACAAATTTCTTATGTGTTCAAGCCTTTCACAACATAGAGGCCTATGGTGAAGCTCTCCAAGATCACGCTGTCAACCAAAACATGCCTCTCTCCTAGGTTTACAGTGAGCCAACTCACATGGAATTCTGCTCCAGATAGTGGAAGTTCGCGAGCTGTCCATGGCTCCTCAAGGCTCGCTATCAGCGCAAACATGGCAACGTTGCCGTGATCGAGTTTGTGGATGGACACAAGTGCACCCCCACCACCAAGAAGGGTGATCAGGTGCATTGGGGAGCATGGGTGTTGCACCACATCGAGCAGGAAAAAAAAAGAAAGAAAAAGTCGTCGACCAACACGAAGGCGCTACAACAGATTGTCGAGGCAAGCACAAAAGAGGAAGTGCACTACCAGGTGATTTATCGAGCAAAGAAGGCGGCCCACAAGAAGCTGATGGGGGCGAAGATGCTTTCGTGGTCCCTCTTCCTAGCCTACATAACAGAGGTTAGTACTTTGTGGTACAAATACTGTTTTCCACTATCGTTGGCGTTTATGAAAGAACCTTGGGTTAAACAAGTTTCAACATGTGTTGTATGCCTTGTAGTTGAAGAGAGTGGACTTTCAAACATTTGCGTGCACTGAGCAGGACAAGAAAAAGCTATTCCTTCGGGCCTTCGTGGCACCTGGAGCTTGTTGAGAGGACTGGAACCAAGTGTGATGCCTCATCACCATGGACGCCACTTTCTTTAAAAACGGGTTGAAGTAGGTTCTACTCATTGCTTAGTTCTAAGTGCCAATAATCATTCTATAACCATGGCGTGGACGCTACGTGGACAAGAAGACAAGGGCAATTGGGCGTGGCTCATCCAGTAGCTATTGCAGGCGTATCCAACGGCACGAGAGTGAGGAACAGCCATCATCTCTGATCGTGACGCCGGCCTCCATGTTTTTGTGGCCCGAGAGATGCTTGGTGCTACCCACACCTACTGTGGGCAGCACATCCGAGAGAACATCAAGTCCAAAGCGGGTCAGGTGGCCGCTGACCTCTTTTGGACCCTCGCCCATGCCTTCAATCCCAGGGAGTTCAAGCGCACCCAGGAAGAACTTGCAAGGGCTTCCACGCATGACTACATCTTTGGCAGTGGTGCACAACCATGCATCCCGTTGGACAGGTGGAGTCCGGTCTTCATCCCCATGGCACGCAGCGGTAACACCACGAGCAACGCGACTAAGTCGTTTAACGCCCGGATAGACCTCCACCATGTCTACCCATTTCACTAGTTTGCCCAGCTTTACGTATGGGTGCAGAAGTTATTTGCACACCGGCGGAAGCTGACACATGACTGTGAAACCATGCTTGCCCCCTTCACGGATAGTAAGGGGAAGAACTACACGCAGAAGGCGAGGGAGTATGACATCATCCCGGCGGGACCACTGGCACTATGTCGGATCCCAAGAGTCTTTCCGGGCGAGAAGTGGACTGCAACGCCAAGAAGTGCAGCTACAACCAATGGGCCAAATACAGGTTCCCGTGTCAGCACAAGGTGAGCCTTCTCCTTGATGTTGGGGTCAACCTCGAGGTGTATGCAAACATTCACCTGACAAAAATGGTGCGGAAGTGGACCTATTGTCATCCTATGCACGGGAACAATCTACGCGAGGTGTAGTACGTAGACAAGGGGTGGGGCCCGCCAGGCAAGAAGCGCGGAGCCGGGAGGCCGAAGTCCAATCGGTAGGACCGGTATAAGCGTCGCAAGAGGGGCTGCATATGCAGCCATTACGGGCTGGCTGGACATGGACCACAGGAATGCACAAACCCAGTTGCCCTCTCCCCAGCTAACGTTGCAGTAACTCCGGCCAGACAGGTTGCTTCAGGACGTGGGGTGCGGGGTGATGGAGGACAAGGTCTCGGACAGCCTGGGTAAATAGCACATGATAACGCAGTTGGAAGTGATGTAGCGGGTGAGGCAGGAGAAGTAGTAGTAGCAGCAGCCACAGCAGGTGATGACGCGGTTGGAAGTGATGCAGCGGCTCAGCTAGTAGCAGCAGCAGCACCCGTAGTAGGTTGTGATGCACTTGGAAGTGATGCAACGGGTGAGGCAACAGTAGCAGCCACAGCACGTGATGATGTGGATGGAAGTGATGTAGCGGGTGAGGCAGCAGCAACAACAACCATAGCAGGAGATGATGCGGCTGGAAGTGATGCAGTGGGTGAAGCAGTAGATCTGGCTGTCTGCTCCTAGGTTGACAGCCCTGGGAGTCCGACGGGGGCAGCGAACATCACAATAGACAACGATCCGTCCTCCTCTGACTGGTCAGAGGAGGAAAGTGCCTCTGACTATGTGACAACTAAGACTGAAGAGTGGGAGTCAAACGACAGCCACATCCTCTAGGACTCCTCCGGGGACGAGGAACCATCGCGATGCAAACAGTAGCGGAGAGGCCGTTCTGTCTTATAATAGGTGATTTTCTCGTCCATGAAATGCATTCCTGGCCATTGGTGCATATGTGTTGACTTCTATGCCCTCAGCTGTGCTTTGTTTTTGTTTCTGTTTTTTGTGCAGGTGAGGCAAATCCATGTCCTGCTCAAGACGGTGGTCAAGCGGCAACCAAAGCTCAAATTGCACCGGCATAGGGTCAGATCACATGTAGCCCATGACACGAGATGTGCGGTGAAGGATGCACATGTCATCTGTCGCAAGATGGCCAATCTCAACCTAGGGAAGACAGAGATGGAGGAGGCTAGATATCAAGTGGCCAAACCATGCACGGGCATGTGTGCATCCCCCTTTGGGGAAGACTTCCAGGATGCATGCCAAGAGTTTAGTGGAGAGGCAGAGTGTCCTGCTTGTGAAGTCATATGTTTTGTGCACGGCTTACCCGTGTACGTTAAATTGTTGTTTTATTGCTTGTGACTTAGCACCTCTGTTTTACTGGGCACCATGATTTCAAAGTTGATTTCCATGTCATGTACTTTTCCACTCGGTCTTGTGCTTGCTACTTAATGTCAGTAATTACCAACGAAGGGACCTTGGTCATGAACAATTCATTACTTTGTTTTGTGTTTTAGCCACTTTCTGCCAGTACAAGGTGCAATAGAGTTTCATGTATGCTCAGTAACCTAGATTATGTACTACGAAGACAAGAGTGTAAAAGGAAGCCGATGTTGGAATGATACATATCACATTCAACGTACACAGCACATGATAAAGTAAGTGTGTGTCCGCAGTACTATAGCATTTGAGACTGCATGAAGTAAGATGGTACTGGTGAGTTTAAAGGGAAATGCACATGGAAAAGAAGTACAAAATCAACACACATACCAAGTATTCAATGAGAATGGATGAGTTGACGGGAAATGGATGAAATCCTGGCTAAAAATGACACATGTCCACTTTCTGGCACACAGAGGGCAGGAGTTAGACATAATTAGTGGTCACATCCTTCATGAATTTGTATGTTAGTGTACCACATGTCCACAATGTGCCACACAGGGCTGGAAGGATAGGATTCTAGTGGACAGAAAATGAATGAATTCGAGATAAACTATGAAACATGCCATCTCTATGCCACTATATGGGCTGGCATGTTAAGAATGTAGTGGAAAGATGTAGAAAACATTTCTTGATAAATGTTACGCACGCTCACTATCTGCCACACTAAGGGATGGGTGGCTCTGTGTACAGCCAGGGATTTCACGGATCAGGCTTGTTAGGCGGACACAAAGTGGGCATACGCATGCCTAGGATCCAAACCATGGTCTCCGGTTGAGGAGGTGTGGATGTCCATGATGGCATCTCGTTCCGCATTGCCCAATGGTCAAAATCAGCCTTAATGGTGGCCCATGCAGCTGTGGCTTCCCGTGGATGCAACATGGTTGTTCTCTGCAATGCTTCCTCTCCACCCCACACACCGGCTTCATCCCATCGGTGCGGCCCATTCAGAATCACACTCCTATCCTCGTCGGTAGCCATGTTTGTGCGATGGACAAGGTGTACCACATTGTTGTCGACGTCCACATTTCATGTGTCGCACGGGGCCCGCATGAGGAAACGATGGCAGTGCGCACCATTATGTTTGATAAGTATCACATAAAAGCAAACGATTTGAGATGGTTTTCCATAGAGTAAATGCGGCAACATGAGGCGAGGCACACCAGGCGTGGCGATCGATGTGCACTAGACAAATGGACCGGGCCTGCCCTGCAATCGTTCTTCATGGGTTGTGCACAATCGTGTGCGGAATGTAGGTTAGACTTCAATCACTCGTTCAACTTACAGCATTTGGGTTCAACCATGTTTTCCGCAGTTTAGGTTATCGACTTTCCTTGCACACAAAACTTGCAATGGGTGGATGGTCATCGCAAGATGCAAATGAACCTCGCTTGATCATTGGACACTGAGGAGAGACATGTATGCACTAGACCATTGGTAGCCCTAAATGACAATGTCACCATGTCAGAGTGGAATCTTGAAAATATGTGGTCTACTGGCAATGCCAACTGCCACGCTGTCCTTGTAGTGCGAGAAAAAAATGGGTTCCTGTTTCAGGTTCAAAATACACCGGTGCCCATCGTTTCGCTCGATAAATCAACGGTGTCCGTAGTCCAAAACGGAAAGACGGTAGTGTCCAAAGTAAAAAACGGAAAGACGGCACAGTCCAGAGTAAAAAACAAAATGACAGCGGTGCCCATGTTTTTCATTGTGCGAGCGAAAACAGAAAGAAAAAAAAAGGGACAACTATACCCACGCCCTCAAAGTCAAACTTCGCAAAATCTGACGGCAAAGTGGGCGATGGTGACACTGGCCTTGCCGATGCCAAAAGCAACCCTCTTGCAAGGTTCGGAGTTCGCAAGTGCAAAATCCAAAACTTGCACGTTCGCGTCCGTCGCATCCCGCAAACGCCCCCCCATAATCCGACAAACCCCCCCAGTTGAACCGGGGAGGTTGGGTTTCATTTTTTTACTTGGCCGTGTACCTGCCAGGTCCCGCGGTAGCGGAGCATGGCAGATCCCCTTTCTTTAATGACAGCGTGTGCCGCATGTCGCAACCCCCCCCCCCCCTCAATATCCAAAAAACCCCCTAGTTGAACTGGGGGTTTGGGTTTAATCTTTTAACATGCCCAGGTACCTGCCGGGCCCCGCGGTAGCGGGGCCCGGCAGGTCCCCTTTCTTCCATCATAGCGTGCGCCGCATGTTACACCCCCCCCCCTCCAATATCATTCAAACCCCCTAGTTACACTGGGGGATTTGGGTTTTTCTTTCTCGCCTGGGCACCTGCCGGACTCCGCGGTAGCGGGGCCCGGTAGATCCCCTTTCTTCTATCAGAGTGTGTGTAGCATCTTGCAAACCCCCCCAAACGGAAAACAAACCCCCTAGTTTGAATAGGGGGTTTGGAAAGGTCATCGCAAGCTCACATAGAGGTTTCGCCAAAACTCCTCCTGCGAGCTTGTGGTGACAGGCGAAGCTCGAAGTCAAAATCCATGTCAAATGTGTTACATACACAAAACATACACCAGACGTGCCCGTTTTTGCTGGCAAGATAAAAAACATGGGCACCACTGTCATTTCGTTTGCGACTTTGGGCAGCGTCATCTTTCCGTTTACGACTTTGGACTCCGCCGTCTTTCCATTTTTTACTGTGGACACCGCTGATCTATCGACCTAAACAATGGATATATTATTACACCGTCCCTGGTTTCAATGCTTTCGTGCTAATTTGGCCAGTGTGGAAAGTGGGTATGTGGAGATTTCCATTGTTCCCTATACAATTTTTAGCTCGGTGTGCATCCGGAGTTCTTGTTTTTAACATGGCCCTCAAAAGTATTTTCTGAGTTTCGTGGACATTATAGTCATTTTTCTGTCAAAGTGGTCCCCCTATTTTTTTCTGCGTATATTTGGCATGGTATACATTAGTTGCGACAACAGTGGGTATGCAGCAAAAGTACCGTAATTTGTAGGGGGTGGGGTCCAGGTTCGGACCTTGCTAGGTGTGGGTGCAAGCGAGGATGTACTCGTTGCCCCCCCCGCTCGTCATCCCATCGGCTGCTCCCTGCACCCAACAAGATTGTCCCGTGTGGATGATGAAGCTTGACTCTTTGCTTGTCAAGTATACCCTCGTCCATGGCGTTCTTGCCTAGCTCGACTTGTGCCTCTCTCACTTCCCTCGCTCACACTCTCACTAGGCAACTCTATCCTTAGCACATCCACTGCTCTAGTGTTGGTCTGACATACTCACATGCTCCTGGTAGTAGTCTTCATCCACACACCTCAGTACCTCCATGAAGAGTGTGTCCTGCCATCATTCGATCGCCTCTGGGCACTACCCTGCGGATCCAGGAACAAATGCCTTGGATCTCTCTCCTTGCCGTTGTCACAACAGGCCTTCATCATGGATCTGCAATGGGTTATGCTCTGCTTTTTAGGAGCATCGGTGTGTTGTCTCTGTCTCATTGTCGCGTGTTCCAACAAATCACTGCAGACTGTTGCTATTGCTTGCTGATGCTGCCAGTCACTACACCTGGATGAAGTTGCCACGTGTGTTGTCGCCAGTAGGTGCTTGACGCAGCCTGCCGCTCACCTCCTCGCGTCACACGTGGGGGTCAGTGCTGTCGGAAAAAATCCGGCAGCATTTCCCTTGGCCCAGTGTCCGTGGGAAAAAATCTGACGCCGCCACCAAGCGGGTAAATGCTGTCGGAAAAAATCCGACAGCATTTCCCTTGTATGGGGGAAATGGGGGCAGAATTTCCCCTGTTGATGCAGCGTGCGGGCTTCCACGCTCGTTGCTTAGTTTGTTGCCCCCTCAGTCTGTCACTCTGGAGTCTAAGTCTGAGTGCTCTGGATTTGATACTCAGAAACGCGTGCGTTAGAGTTAGCGCCAGAAAGTAGCTGAAAACTGGAAGTGACTGATAAGTAATTAAGAATAAGCAACAATGGGAGACCTCTTCCAGTTCTAGCTCCCTCCCAGCTCTGTAGAGCTTGTTACTCAGCTAACCAGCCGATCATAAAATAGGCTTGTTTTCTGGCAGGCAAGGTTTTCTCGGTGAGCCCTGCCAGACGGCCGAAAGCCCAGAACCCGGGCGTCGTTCGTTTTGCCTGAAAACTAGACCATACCATTATACGCACGCTGCGAACAAAGTTATACGGTCACAAACAGCTAGAAAAATAGGAGTGAGGAGTTATGGCTGCCTAAACCCAGGAATCGTCTACGCTAACCCCCGGTACCAAGAGCGTTAGGAAATCATGAAACTTGGACCCTAGGCATGACATAGCACAGTGAACACAGCAACGCAGTTAAACGCGGTGCTGGACATGTACAGACAGCAAATGCGGTCACAGTGCTTGTAGGCGGCACGACTGCCAAGGAGGTCTGCTGATGGAGCTGAGCACGAAGGAGGGAGGAGGCTCCAGCGTACTGCGAGTAGGCCTCAGCGTGCATCTGCTCCACCGGGCAACACTCCATCACCATCGCGTCTCGCCGCCAGTCATCTGCACACCGATGTACACAAGCCGGGAGGACTCACCAGAGTACAAGTGATAGATGTGAGACAAAAACCAACAGTGTACAAGCTATTCCCAGGGCGTAAAGCTATTGGGGCCAACTGGGTTTTCCGTCGCAAGTGGAAGCCATACGGCACGCTGGACAAGTACAAAGCCTAGCTAGCTGCCAAAGGCTTTGCACAGGTACCATGAGTGGACTTCGACTAGGTTTTTACACCAATTGACTGTTTCACTACCAATCATGTGCTCTTCAGCATGATCAAATAGCATGGTTGGGAGCTCCACCAGATGAATGTGAGCAGTACCTTCTTCCATGGTGCTCTCAAAGGTGAGGAGCCCTAAATAGTCCCCAAGTTTGAGGATGGCACGGGTCATTTTTGGGCCCTGGCCATGCTCGATTGAGCATGGCCATCAAAATGGATATGGCGTGGTTTTTTTTTAACTTGCAAGATATGCCATAGTAAACATTCAAGTTACAGATATATCACGCTTATGTTGACGCTTGCGCAGAAACATCAACTAGAACGCCCATGTCGCGACGAGGTTGAGTCGAATTTTCCTGGGCGTGAATCAAATGAGATCTCTTCCATAATGGTACATAACTCATTCCCAATACGTCAGATTAGCCCAATTCAAAAAACACCCTTGTAAAAACATGTGCAAACAACTCCGGTAATACCTTGATGTACTATTGTAGCAGGCAATAGGAACAAGAGGGTGAGGGGCCTCAAATTAGTTACGCTCCGTCCTCATACAACAGCGAGGCACCACTCAGCCTTCTGTAAGTTGAAGCACATGATGTGATTTGTGACATTCCTGTCGACCTATACAGTTTACTGTGACCACTCGCCCGTGTCCATATTCGTGCAGATACCGAATGCGTACCCTGGTGGTACTGGTGCGTCATCTTGTGGCAGACTACCAGCTTGGAGCTGACCGACGACCGTTCCAGAGCTCCAGACACTACCTGGGTCCTCCTGCAGTTTTTCTGCAGTACGTAGGAGTTTATCGGAGGACTGCTCGTACGCCCGATTTGCATTTTCTTGCATTGTGTGTCCACCGTTTGATGCCGGATGCATGCGTGTGACCAGTCGTAGTGTTCGGCTTTTGATCCTCGACGTCTAGGTTCAGACGGCGTAGTGTTCTGCATGTCTGCGCACAGTTACAGCCAAAACAGTGGTTTTGGGCCGGTTTTAGGACAGATCTTGCACTGTCGCGTGCGACACCCGCCGTGCGTCGCGACAGGTACTTATGCCATGGACCTGTCATTTTTCATTTCACTCTACAAATGCTATCGAAGCATTCTGACACTTTGCCTTGTGTCTCCTAGCCAGACCCTTGCCGTTGTGTACACGACTTGTGACTGTTGTCACAGTCTGACCAGGCACTGACGCCTAGTCGGCGACTGTGTCGCAAGGAAGCTTCCACGCATCTTCTCATGGTATGAGAGTGGTGAGACAGTTCTCACCGAGCTGCGCAGCAAAGACGCAATAGAGCAACAGAAGTGAGAGTCACTGTTGCAGCATATCCATAGGTACCTATCGACGACGACAGCCGATTGCCGTCGACATCGCTCACCATCACCACATGAGACTGCAGGAGCAGCAGCCGTTAGAGGCAGATGACGACAGCTGCAGTAGGTCACAGTCACAAGCAACCGCCGACATTAGCACATGCAGTAGTAGCAGCATTGAGCAGCAGTAGTAGTAGTGTAGCAGAGCAACAACACAACAGCAGCGAAACACTAGCGGCAGCTACAGCGGCAGCAGCAATACGCGGTGACAGTAACGCGCGGCGACGGCAACGCGCGGCGGTAGGAGCACATCAGAAGCGCAGCAACAGCGGCAACAATAGCGGCAGAGCAGCACAGGAGAAATACAGCAATAGTTGTAGTAGCAGCGGTGGCAGCAGCAGCGCAGCAATAGCAACGGCAGCAGTGTGCAGCAGCCATAGCGCGTAACAACAGCAGGAGCATCGCGTAGCTGCTTCCACGGTCGTGCATGCAGCCGCCAGGCGACCGCTCCGCACACAGCCACGTGGCTGCTACTGCACTTGACAAAGGTGCGCAGAATCTGTAGCAACAGCCACGCTGCTGTGTGCAAAGCGGCTGCCTTACGGCTACATGCACGGCTGTGGCAGCACCTACGCACTACTGCTGCTACTATTACGTGCTATGGCTATTACATGCTGCTGCCACCGCCGCGCGGAAGGTGCGTGGCTGCTGCTTCTGCACAGCTGCTACTGTGAAAGCCGCACACCAGATATTCCAGGCATGGAGGGCGACTCCCCCGAGCGCGAGATTTGTGTGCTTCAGGAGCGTCTCCACCAGCTTCAGACGAGCTCTCCACCCCCAGACACATCTCGCTTTCCGAAGATTCGATCGTCGCCTGACTTCCACCCGAGCAACTTCCCTCTTCCCAATGTCTTTCTCATCCCTTGTCCTTCCCAGCCTGTGGTTGCTCTCCCTACGGAGCGGCAACCCAAGCACTTCAAGACACCACCCCCATGGTATGTGCGCGAGGACGGTTTTGACTGTTGGACGATCATCTTCCAGGTCTAGGCCACTTGAGAGGGCGTGTGGCCCTAATCCTACAGTCTGTATCAGACTACGGACCAAACATAGGTGCTGACAGTGGGTAGGACGATACGCGGAATTCTCTATGCCATGCGAGACTGTCGTCGACTCCCGCTCGTTCCTTGGCGAGGCGGGCACAGGCACCGGTGCTGATCCACGCAGGGGCTGGGACCTAGCATTATCCCTGCTTGCTACAGAGACGCATGTCACCCGCGCCGCGCACATTTGTGCCTTTTACTCCCTTTGTCAGGGGCCTGCCGAGCCTGCAGCCGACTACTGGTTACGCGCCATGCCCATCTACACGTGCCTTGGGACCTCAGGATGTACACAGCTGTGGATGCTCCGCACGATCATGCTCGGAGTTCTCCTTGAGCACACCGACATCTTAACGAGGTACAGCGACCCTGTGCTCGAGCCTTTTTCAGCCTCACTACAGCTTCTTCCCAGAGCGCACTAGCTCTTCCTCTAGTTGACTTCCGCCATTGAGGCAGCCGTGACTCATCAGGAGACCTCCATTGCTTTAGCAGTCATTGCATTACCATCGACGCTCCTCTTGCAGATGCCTTCTCTATCCTATACCACATCCTCCTCCTCCCCTTCCACCCTCATTGCACCAACTAAGGCACAGGGTGCCGCAACAACAGCACACGGGAAGAAGGGGCGAAGGAGGCGCGGCTCAGGCCAGCAGCAGTCACAGCAGCAGCCGTCATCGTGCACTAGCAGTGGACGCTCCGTTCACTGCTACAAGTGTGGAGGAATCCATCGCTACACCGAGTGCCAGCAGCCGCTAGACTGGGCGGAAATTACTCGCCAGCTCAAGCCTGCGCATGCACTACGGTCTACGTCGAGCAGCACATCCTCCGGGCACGCGGCGACCACGACCACAGCAGTTCCTGCTTCACCACCGGCGACCACATGCAGCCCAGATCCTTGTGACCGCACCATCGCCAAGCTGTGATACATTCTGGTACTTTGCTTTTAGGGAGGTGCGAGTGTGTTGTCATAGCCGGGTGGTTCATTGACTCTCTGTTTTTTTGTTCTTGTGGCCCGGGATGACTTGTGTGCGGGAGCACAGTCGGCATGAGATGATGATGGGCGTGACTATACAGTTTGGATTCATGAGTCTCACCTTTGTGCCCTTTGTCGTTCCTCCCCACCTACCACCCAGCGTCTGAGGCCGAGTGTTCCATTGCCCGTTGTACAATGACGTCCTCTACTCGTGATTCCGGTGGCACTTGGATCATCGATTGTGGTGCCACTCATCACATGACCTGTCGTCGTCGTGATTTCGTTGATCTCAGCCCTTTTGCGTCTGTTTGTTCCATCCGCACAGGCTCTGGTCAGTCCTTACCAGTCCAGGGTGTTGGGGTCATATGTTTTGATGGTCCATCTAGCCGCCTGTATTTTTTGTGAGGTGCTATTTGTGCCTCACCTTCAGCTGAGTTTGCTTTCTCTATGTGCTTGCACACTGATGGGAATCTCTGTGGAGCACATTGTAAAGTCTGTGACTGTGACTGCTATTGACACTCGTAGCGTTGTTCTTCGTCCCTCTGTTGTGGATGACCTGTATCGTATCTCTCGTACGTCTGCTCCTTGCTCCCCCTCCCCTTCCGCTCGTTTTTTTGTCACTGGTGTTTTCGTTGTGAGCACAAGCGATTGCTTCATTGCCGCCTGTCATGTAGGCTCCGACACTGTGTCAAAGCTCATTCGGACATAGCCCGTCCTCGGTCTTAACGCGGCTTCTTTTGAGAAGGCGTCCATGACCAACTGTCTCTTCTGCGCTCGGGGTAAGATGTATTGTTGCACCTATCTAGACTCTTGTTCACAGGCACTTCGCCCTCTCGAGTTAGTCCATTCGGACCTTCTTGGTCCCCTTCCCGTCGAGTCTCAGTCCGATCGGTGTCGATACTTCCTGATCTTGACTGATGACTTCACCCGAATTCAGTGAATCTTGAGCCTGCGCCAGAAGAGTGATGTGCTCTCGCGGTTCGCCTCTGACTAGTGATGGTTGAGCGTCAGTCCCGCCACACGCAGCACACCTTCCGCTCGGATCACGGCGGCGAGTTTCTTCGCAAGATGCACAGCTTCTTTGCCGAGCACGGGATTTTTCACCAGGTCTCCGCTCCTGCTTCTCCTCAGCAGAACGGTGTTTCTGAGCGCTGCAACTACACCATGGAGGATGCGGTTCGTGCTATACGGTCTGATTGCGGTCTTCCAAAGTTCTTCATTGTTTAGGGCTTCGCCTACATGACTTGGGTCTGGAACCGTCTCCTGCATCGTCCTCTTCCGGACCACGTCACATCCTATGAGCTCTGGTTCAGTCACCGTGCTGACCTGCTCCTCGCTCATGTTTCGGGATCCATGCATCCATCGTTTGATGCCGGATGCATGCATGTGACCAGTTGTAGCGTCCGGCTTTTAATTTTGCACGTCTAGGTTTAGACGGCGTAGCATTCTGACATGTCTGCGTAGAGTTACACCCAAAACGATGGTTTTTGGGCAGGTTTTAGGACAGATCTTGCACTGTCGTGTGCGACACCCGCCGTGCGCCGCAACAGGTACTTATGCCATGGACCTGTCATTTGTCATCTCTCTTTATAAATGCTATTGAAGCATTCAGACACTTTGTCTTGTGTCTCCTAGCCAGACCCTTGCCGTTGTGTGCACGACTTGTGACTGTCATCACCGTCTGACCGGGCACTATCGCCTAGTCAATGGCTATGTCGTTAGGAAGCTTCCACGCATCTTCTCATGGTATCAGAGCGGTGAGACAGTTCTCACCAAGCTGCACAGCAAAGATGCATCAGAGTAGGAGCTATGAGAGACACCATTCCAGCACATCCACAGAGACCTATCGACGACGACAGCCAATCGCCGTCGACGTCACTCACCATCACCACGTGAATCTCGAGCAGCAACAGCCGCTAGCGACAGCAAGCGACATCCCAAGGAGGTTGCAGTCAACAGCAGCTGCCAACATTGGCACATGCAACAACAGTAGCATTGGGAAACAGCAGCTGCAATGTAGCAGAGTAGCAGCATAAGAGTAGCGTAGCAACAGCGGCAATAGTAATGGGGGCAGTAGCGGCGGCCACAGCGCGCGGCGGCAGCAGCACAACATCAGTGCGCGGCGACAGCAGCACAGCAACAGCTCAGTAGCAGTGGTAAGAGTACCCGTGGCAGCAGCACAACAGCAGCACAGCAATAGTGTAGCAGCAATGACGGCAACAGTAGCGTAGCAGCAGTAGCGGAAGTAGCACGTGGTGGAGCAAGCAGCATGTTGCAACCGCAATGCGCAGCAGCAGCAGCAACAGCAACGTGCAGCTACTGCCACGGCCGCACACGCAACCGCCAGACAACCACTCCGCACGTAGCCACGCGGCTACTACTGCAGTTGACGCAACAGTAGTAGCAGCTGATGGGAAGCTACTGTGCAACTTCCGTGCGGCCTCCGCACGGCTACTACGGAGCGGTCGCTTGCTCGCGTAGCAATCGCAAAGGTTGACAAAAGAAAAAAAAAGGAAAGGGGAGCTGACATCAGCAATTTTCCTTTCTGACATCATCATATCATGCTAACATCAGCAATATCCTCTTGACGTCAGCACTTGCACTTGAATATTTTGCTCGGAGAGCCAAAAGTTGCCAGCGTTTCAACTCCTCGGGAAATTCTCACGTTTTGCAATTCAATCACGTTGGCGTCTCGGCCCATGATGAGCGGCGACATGGCTCCGTCCGGCGATAAGGGAAAGAGGGTACTCAATCCCTCTTCTTCCTCCTCAGGGGTCATGAGCCCACCTTTGCAGGTTATAAACGATCTACGGAGCCAACAGGACGAGATGTGTTGCCTGTAGTGGGAGCAGACTGGCGCTATCCGCACGATCACAGAGCTTCTTTGGGGTCATTCCACGACCCCACGACAAACCTCTGAGGGAGCGGCCGGGATCACGCCCTCTACACACCAGTCAGCTCCAGCACCGAAGATAGGAGCTGGAGCCGACCCGCCACCTCTTGGTCCTTGAGACAAGGATTCAGATATGCCAGGCATGGAGGGCGACTCCCCCGAGCGCAAGATTCGTGTGCTTCAGGAGCGTCTCCGCCAGCTTCAGACGAGCTCTCGGCCCCCACACACATCTCGCTTTCCCGAGATTCGATTGTCGCTTGACCTCCACCCCAACAACTTCCCTCTTCCCGGCATCTTTCCCATTCCTCATCCTTCCCGTCCTGTGGTTGCTCTCCCTACGGGGTGGCAACCCAAGGACTTCGAGACACCGCCCCCACAATATGTCAACGAGGATGGTTTTGACTGCTGGGAAATCCTCTTCCAGGTCTGGGCCACTTTAGAGGGCGTGTGGTCCTAATACCACAATCTGCATCAGGCTACGCACCAAGCACAGGTGCTAACAACGGCCTTCTCTACGCCATGCAGCGTGAGACTATCGTCGACTTTCGCTCATTCCTTGGGGAGGCAGGCACAGGCTTCGGCGTTGATCCACACGGGGACTGGGACCTAGCATTATCCCTGCTTAATGCAGAGATGCACGCCACCCGCACCGCGTACATTCGTGCGTTTCACTGTCTTCGTCCGAGGCCTACCAATCCTGCAGCTGAGTACTGGCAATGCGCCATACGCATCTACACGCGCCTTGGGACCTCAGGAGGTACACAGCTGTGGGCGTTCCACACGATCATGCTCGGAGTTTGCCTTGAGCACAGAGACATCTTCACAAGGTACAGCAACGCCGTGCTCAAGCCTTTTTTGGCCTCACCGCAGCTTCTTCTCTGGGCGCACCAGCTTTACCTCCAGGTTACATCCACCCCGTGAGGCAGCCGTGGCTCATCAGGAGACCTCCATTTCTGCAGCAATCGTTGCATCAACACCGAAGCCCCTCCTATAGACTCCTTCTCCATACTCTGCAATTTCCTCCTCCTCCCCTTTGACCCCAATTACACCGACTCAGACACAGGGTGTCGTGACAACAGCACAGGGGAAGAAGGGGACACGGCTCATGCTTGCAGCAGTCACAACAGCAGCCATCATCGGGAAGTAGCACTGGATGCTCCATTCACTGCTACAACTGTGGAGGCGTCCATCGCTACACCGAGTGCTAGCAGCCGCTCGACTAAGTGCGGATTACTTGCAAGCTCTAGGTTACACACGCACTATGGTCTACGTCGAGCATCAAATCCTCCGGGCGCACGATGACCACGACCGCAACAGTTCTTGCTCCACCACCGGTGCCACAGGAGACCGAGACCTACGTGATCATACCATCACTAAGCTCCGATACCTTCGAGCCCACGGAGGTGCGAGTGTGTTGTCACAGTTGGGTGGTTCATAGACTGTCTGATAGTATGTTCTTGTGGCTCGGGGTGACTCGTGGGGTGGGGCACAGTCGGCATGTGATGACAATGGGCCTGACTGTACAGCTTGGATTCATGAGTCTCACCTTTGTGCCCTTCGTCCTTCCTTCCCACGTGGTGCCCAGCGTCCGTCTGAGGCCAAGTGTTCCATTGCCCATTGTACAGTGACGCCCTCTACTCGTGATTCCGGTGGCACTTGGATAATCCATTATGGTGCCACTCATCACATGACTTGTCATCGTAGTGATTTTGTTGTTCTCAGCCTTGTTGCGTCTATTCTATCCGTCCGCACAGGCTCTGGTCAGTCCTTACCATTTCAGGGTGTTGGGGTTGTATGTTTCAATGATCTGTCTGGCCCCCTGTATCTTTCTGAGGTGCTGTTTGTGACTCACCTTCAGCTGAGTTTGCTTTCTGTACGTGCTTGCACACTGATGGGACTCTCTGTGGAGCACACTGCAGAGTCCGCGACTTTGACTGCTATTGACACCCGTAGCATTGTCCTTCGTGCCTCTGTTGTGGATGACCTGTATCGTGTCTCTCGTACTTCAGCTCCTTGCTCCCCGTCCCCTTCCGCTCGTGTTTTTGTCACTGGTGTTCTGACTCCTAAGCACCAGAGATTGCTTCATCGCCGCCTGTGTCATGTAGGCTTCGACACTGTGTCAAAGCTCATTTGGACATAGCCCGCCCTCGGTCTTGACGCGGCTTCTTTCGAGAAGCCGCCCAAGACCGAATTTCTCTTCTGCGCTCAGGGTAAGATGCATCGTTGCACCTACCCTGACTCCCGTTCATGCGCACTTCGTCCTCTCAAGTTAGTCCATTCGGACCTTCTTCGTCCCCCTCCTGTCGAGTCTCTGTCCGATCGGGGTCGATACGCCCAGACCCTGACTGATGACTTCACGACGCTCTTGTGATTCGCCTTTGGCTAGTGATGGCTGAGCGTTTGTCCCGCCACACGCAGCACACCTTCCGCTCGGATCGCGGCAGCGTGTTTCTTGGTGAGATGGACAATTTTTTCACCGAGCACGGGATTTTTCACCAGGTCTTTGTTCCTCTTACTCCTCAGCATAAGGGTGTTTCTAAGCGCTTGAACCACACCATGGAGGATGCGGTTCGCGCTACGCGGTCTGATTGCGGTCTTCCAGAGTCCTTCGCTCTTCAAGCCTTCGCCTACATGACTTGGGTCTGGAACCATCTCTCGCACGGTCCTCTTCCAGACCACGTCACACCGCATGAGCTCTGGTTCGGTCACCGTGCTGACCTGCGCCTAGCTCGCGTCTAGGGATCCTTGGCTTCTGTATGGTACACCGAGGACCAGTAGTGGTCCAAGGTCTCACCGCGGGGTCGCTTGTGTGCTTTTGTCGGCATCTTCCTGTGGTCGAAGGCCTGGCGTTTTTAGAACCCTGCTCGCCGTTGCATCGTCGAGTCACACGACGTTCTCTTCTTTGAGTCCCTCACCTATCGTGATCTGACATCGATCACGTCGCTGTCTGTCACACACGTTTGTATGTGTGCGGTTTCTCGACGGGTGACAGAGTCTGCACCTGCGAGCACCCCTCGCCAGGCTAATGTGCCCGTTTGAGCTCCCTCCACTTCTCCGGCTCTTGATAACCCAGCGATCATTGTTGTCGGTCTAGAGATCTCTCCAACACCACCGACTTCTACCTTTGTCCCCTCGTACCCTAGATGTACCCACGATCCGGTACCTGTGCATACTCCTCTGATCGTACCTGTGCCTGCCAGCACTCTTGCCTTTGTGCATGGACCTACCTCATCTGCTCCTACTGTCACACCGAGTCCCGTGTTCCCCACACACGCATCTCTTCCCACGGCATCAGTAGCTCCCTTGCCTCAATCCTCCCCAGCTGCGATTGTGCCTGCTCCTGAGCCTGGGGTGCGCCCCTCGAGCCCGGGTTACTCCGGTGAGCTTGTCGGTCGCCTTCGACCATTGGACTCCGGAGCTCAGTGAGTGTCTAGTCCCACTTCTAGGTGCTCCGCTAGTAGCAACACGAGTGATGATCCCAGCACAAAGGCCCTGGGCCTACGTGTCCGCACTGCGCACATAGGCAAACATCCAGCGTGTCCCGTAGGGCACGACCTTGTCACTCGCGAGTTTCATATCGCTTGTGATGCTACAGTTGATCTTGTGGTTGTCAAGCCTAGCACTGAGGCGTGCGCTTTTACCACACAGAGCTCTCCCTTTATGGCGCCTGACCCGAGCAAACTGAGAGAAGCTCTCTCATCACAAAATGATGACGATTGGCGTGCTACCTGTGAGGATGAGCCTTGCGCCATCCGAGAGCACGGAGTTTACGAGCTAGTCAACCTTCCACCTCGAAGGAAGGCTATTCAAGTCAAGTGGAGCTTTTGTAAGAAAGTGAAGCCGGATGGCTCAGTGGAATGCCACAAGGCTCGCTTGGTCTTCCAGGGGTACTCTTAGATTGAGGACATTGATTACACTGACACCTTTGCCCCTGTCGGCCGCATGACCTTAGCTTGAGCTCTGTTCAGTCTAGAGGCTCAGTATGACTGGGAACTGCATCAGATGGATGTGAACAATGCATTCCTCCATGGCTCCTAGGATGAGGAGATTTACGTGGCTCAGCCACCCAGCTTTGAGGACGGTGACAAGGTGTGGCTCTTGCGCAAGTCCTTCTACGGCCTCCAGCAGTCTCCTCGGTGTTGGAACCAGGAGATCACTTGCACCCTGACTCATGCGGGATATGTACCGAGCGAGGCAGTT
>SZWC01014076.1:63091-76613 GCA_023375785.1 Penium margaritaceum | reverse complement strand
TGAAAATGTTTGGCATCTGTTATTCTTGATACATTCACTCTACTAAATAGGATAACATAGTTGCATAAAGAATTATCCAACACAACATATAATCATCAATCAGAGTTTCTGATAGCAATGTGCAATTCTCATAAATGATCATACGTTTTTTGTCTATAAATGCGTTTTTTTACAATCATTTTCTCCATGGAACCGCGTTGCCCTTCATCTTGGGGATGAACGATATGCTAGTTGCGTACACCATCCCACTCAAGTTGGAGAGCCATGATTTGGAGGGGAAAAAAAGGCCGTGCATTCCCAATACAAGTTGCCGAGGGAGAAGGAGTAGGCCCACTTTCCAGCTCTAGATGTAAAGGGTAGGCCTCTCAAAAGCAAGGGCACTTGTACTTTGGTTGAGCAGGAGTACAATGTAATTCAATGGATGTTTTGTGAATTATGTAGGTGGAGGGTGAGAATACAAGGTGAATGCTCGTTAATGGATTATGATGTTTAGGGTAGGACATACATTTGTAGGAGCAGTGGAATAAACTAGAAACAAATAAAATTTGTCGTTGATGATTGCATATTGAACCGGCACACGTGCCATGGCCCTTTAGGATACAACCACTTGTAGGTTTTTACATCAAAGGCTTTGGAAAATCTTTGGGATGCAAAGAAGAGTTGAAAAATGGCCCATTCTATTAACCATATCAGTCTTATGAGAGAAAGCAGATGATGGAACAAGCAGCACACATTCACTAGTGCATGGGCTTTTACTCCTTCTATTAATGAGAAGAGAACTGTAGCAAGTCCCGGTCCAAAGAGTCCATGTAGAAAGGATGAATCCCTGGGTAGGTAAATTGAGGCCATTTACATACTACACAATGAACATTGGTCAATGATGTGTTGGAATTACACCAATTTTGGCACAAATATCCTCTATTGTAACGGACCGAGTCTCCAGCTCCTGCTCTGAAGTCGTCGTCGGAGTTTGCAGAATGGCGTTCTCAGTCCGCGTCGGGGGTTTACCCCCTTTGCAAGACTGAGGGGTAATCGTCATCAACGACCCAGAGCAGGGAGACTCGAATATTTCGAGTCTCCGGAGGCCCATTTCCGTTTTTAACCAAACCCCTGGTTTTGGGACCCAAACCGGGGATTTTTACCTCGAACTCGTGTGTTTGCACAGGTTATTCCATTTGTTTTATGTCGAAGTTCGTCATAAACGAACTTCGAGTTTCGTTTTGTCGTCCTGGCGCGAAATCGTCGCGTGCGAGGCACGCTGGCGATTTCGCGCCAGCAAATTAGACCTCACCCTCGCTCCCCCTATCCCTCACCCTCTCTTGCTTATTTGCAAGGAGGGCGAGGGGGGGCGAGGGCACGAGGCCACGAGGCCTCGCCCTCAAGGCCCTCGTGGCCTCTCAGCCGCCGATCGGGCTAAGGCCGAGATCGGCGGCTGGTGGCTGGCCGGCCGGTGGCCGGCCGGTCACTTGGCCGGCCGCCGGCCGTCCAGCTGGCCGGCAGCGAGCTGGCCGGCGGCCAGCAAAGTGCTGGCCGCCGGCCAGCCCTCGCTGACGTGAGGGGTGGTGCGCAACCACCCCTCGCTTCAGCGAGGTGGGAGGGCCGAACCGGCCCTCCCGCTACATTCCTCCCCACTTATTATGAACCGTCCCGGTTCATGAACAACAAGTAGGATTATCAGTCAGTGAGTCATCAACATTGTGAAAGAAAATTAATAAATTCAATCACCAGCTAAACATGAACACGTGCATGATACTTAGACCTAAGCTGCAGCTTGTAGGTCAGCACGGCTAGCGGCCTCCCCCTTTAGGCTGGAGCATCCGCGCGACAACCATGTTGGGCGTCCCCAACCTCCTATGGTCGCTGTCCATGAATGCTGCCCTGTGGCAACGTTGTTCACTTTTCCGCGTTCAGGTGGTACCTCCTGCCACGCGTCGATCCGTGCGAGCTGCAAGCTCGCTCCAGTACTCGTTGACCACCCCTGTGGGCAACCGAGATTCTGGCTCCCATGAATTATGTTCAGGTCCACAACCGGCCCAATGAACGAGGTACTCCCTGACAACGCGCGACCGAAGAGTACGCTCTCGGTGCTGGAGTAGGCGAAAGACCTCATATTGGCCATCGGCAGCCAGGACTGCTGGCGGTGGCTAAACGGTTCCTTCTGCCGTGTATGGAGCCAGCAGGCCCACATGAAAAACGTCATGTATCTTCATACTCGGCGTAAGTAGCAATCGGTATGCCACTGGCCCGATACGTGCCACAATGGGAAACGGCCCAATCCACTTCGGTAGAAGTTTTCTTGCCCCTGGCGACTTCAACCGAAGGTTTTTAGTGCTGAGCACTACTTTGTCACCGATGACAAACGACACCGCCCGGCGACCTTTGTCGGCATATGCCTTTTGTCGCTGCCGAGTTGCTTGAAGGTGACCCTTTGCCTCCTGTAGCAAGGAGTCAATGCGCTCGGCAAAGGCTTGAGCGGAAGGAACCTGCCCTCCTATACTCCCACTCTTCACCAATGAAGAGGGTACCACTGGATGCCGACCACTGCTCAACACGAACGGTGTGAACTGTGTGGACTCTTTCACCGAGTTGTTCACCGCAAACTCTGCCGGTGCTAGGAATTTGTCCCAATCATGCATGGCAAGGTCCACGTACATGCGGAGTATCTACTCCAGAGTGCAATTCATGCGTTCTCTTTGTCCGTCAGTTTGAGAGTGAAATGCTGTCGACATTTGCAACTCACTGCCGAAGTACTCGTGCATCATTTGCCAGAACTTACTAGCAAATTTTTTATCTCGATCGGAGATAATGTGCAACGGCAAACTGTGGTACTTTACGACACCCTCAAAGAAGAAACGAGCGGTCTCCTCTGCGTTCACGTCAATGGTTGTAGGAATGAAGTGTGTCATCTTCGTCAAAAGATCCACAACCACTAGTATTGCATCATAGCCACGGGCCGTGTCCGGAAGACCAGTAATGCAATCCATGCTGACGCACTCCCATGGAGTCCCAGGAATGGGAAGCTGCTGGAGGAGTCCAGCAGGCTTCTTGTTGCTAGCCTTATTCCGAAGACATGGGTCGCATGTCATGCAATACTTACGGACATCGACACTCCACCCTGGCCACCAATAGTGGTCCAAGAGTGCCTGTCCGGTCTTTCGGGGTCCCACGTGACCTGCGACCGGCGGGTCGTGGAACTGGGAGATAACCTTTGCTCGAAGGTCTCCCGAGTTTGGCACAACAACTTGTTCTCCGTGCCAGAAGATTCCTGCGGCCTCCACCAAACCGTACTTGTCCAGATTTTGAGAGTCTTGAAACCAAGAATCCACACAGTATCCCATCCGGATCCTGTTTACAAAACCGTTGTAATGGATAATCTCTCGTGGTGGTTGCCGCAGAGGTGCAGGGGGATCTGGTGGTTGTACGGATGTTGTTACAATGGCCATAAAACACCCAGTGCCCTCGGTGGTTGCTTTGATTTCTACAGGCTGTCGGCTGAGTGGATCGGCCAAATTGATGTGTCCTGGCCAATATTCCCATGTGAACGAGAATCGACTCAGGTATTCGCTACAACGCGCCTGTCGTCTTGACAGGTTCGGTTGCGTTTGGAAAAACACCAATGGATTATGGTCGGTCACGACCGTCACACCCCCTTCAGCACCCTCGAGATAGCAACGCCACATCTTGAAAGCGTGTACTACCGCAAGGAGCTCTTGATCCCCAGTCGTGTACCGCGTTTCCACAGGTATGAGCTTCCGACTCTCATACACAACTGGGTGACCGTTCTGCATGAGGACGGCTCCAAGTCCAACTACCGACGCATCACATCGAACCTCCCACGGTTGCGATGGATCCGGAAGAGCTAGGAGGGGCGCCGTGGAGAGAAGCTCTTTGACTTTGAGAAAAGCGTTCTTGCAATCAGGTGTCCATTCCCAACGCACGTCTTTTCGCGTGAGCCTGGTTAGCGGTGCTACCAGGGTCGAATACCCTTGCATAAACCGTCGAAAATAGTTTGCAAGGCCAAGGAAAGACCGAATCTGCCCAACATTTTTGGGGCGTGGCCAGTCCACAACGGCTTGGACTTTTCGTGGGTCAACGCGGATGCCGTCCTTGCCGACGATGTGTCCAAGGTACTCGAGCTCATCTTCTGCAAACTTGCACTTGCTCACTTTCGCATAGAACTTCTGTTCCCGAAGGATTGCGAGAACTTTGCGCAGATGTTCTATGTGCTCTTCCATTGATTTGGAGAAAACCATGATGTCATCCAGGTAAACCAAGACAAACTGTCCGAGTTGCTTGGCAAACGTTCGGTTCATTTCTCCTTGGAAAGTTGCCGGGGCATTTGTAAGCCCGAAGCATAACACTTGGAACTGATAGTGTCCCATGTGCGTTCGAAACACGGTTTTCGACACATCATCTTCCGTGATGCGGATTTGATGGTACCCTTGAGACAAATCCAAGGACCAAAATACTTTTGCGCCTTGGAGTTGGTCAAAAAGGTCCTCAATGCGCGGTAAGGGGAATCAATTTTTCACCGTCAGCTTGTTCAACGCCCGGTAATCCACGCACATGCGTAAACCACCGTCCTTTTTGTTCACAAAAAGGATCGGCGCACCGTACGGCAAGCTACTTGGCTCGATCCATCCTTTTGCAAGGTATTCTTTGATTTGGCGTTCGGCCTCTCGCCTTTTTGCTGGACTAAGGCGATACATGGGTTCGAACGGAGGAGTCGCCTCCGGTTGCAGCGGAATCGTGTGGCCCATGTGTCTTTCTGGTGGAAGCCCATCCGTTGGGTCTTGGAATACATCCGAGAACTCCGCCAATAGAGATCTGATCTCTTGTGACATGTCTTCCGTCACGTCGTCCTCCACTTTTTGCAGTTCAGCCAAGAAGTATCGACAACCTTGTCGAATACGTCTCTTGACGTGCATTGCAGACAAGCTGGCATGGACTTTGAGTCGGGTCGGTGATAATTCCGTACTCGGAATCAACGTAAAGCGGCGTTGTCCTTTTCGGAGGATCAAACGCTCTGATTCAAAGTACATTAGAGCCTTGTTGTCACGGAGCCAGGGATCGCCTAGCACCACGTCAAACGGGTCAAGAAGGTTGAGTACCTTCAACGTGACACTCTGTGTGTACCCTTGAATACAGATTTTCGCTTTACAAGTACCGATCACGGGTACCGTACGGTTGTCACAGACAACAACTGCGCCATTCGATGGCTCGTACTTCAGGCCAACCTGTCAGGTAAAGCCAAGGCTAACAAAAGAGTCGTCCCCTCCAGTGTCAGCAAGTACGTTCACGGGAGCACCCGCTAGGTGTCCTTTGAACTGCATCGTCATGTTGCCTCCACTCTTCTGAGTGAACAGACTCGACGACGGTAAGCCGAGTTTGTGATAAACACGGAATCTATACGACGGGCGTCGCAACTCCCATGATTCACCCACTCGAGTCCACATCTTGTGGGCACGTGTGAATTCGGCTAGCACCTTCCAGTCTTTTAAATTTTCTGGGTCGAAATCGTCGACTAAAGGTATTGCGAACGTGATTGAACTCATTGCTGTGAGGGCGTTTGCTTCAATCACTGTGTTACACAACTCTTGCACAATGATTGGTGTCGCCACCACTAAGCAGGTTCGGTCATGCATCTCGTCTAGTGATGCAAGATTTAGTGGGCAATGTCGATCAGCAAGTGCAGAATGAGGTTCAATGAGAGGGGAGAAAACAACAGAGAAATTTGAACTCGTCAAAAACTCAAATTGTTTAACATCCTCGTCTGAAAACATGAACTCACACTCGTGATCCAGTTTTACCCCTGAGTGGTCCCCACTGACATCACTCAGGGGTGGGGAAAACCCGCCCCACAGCCCTGTCCGTTACCACGGCCGGACCCATTGCCGCGACCGCGACCCTGTCCACGGCCTTGTCCGCGGCCTCCTGCTCCACCATCCCCACGAGGTGCCGCTGCTGCAGCTAGCGCCGTGTTCTCTTGTCCACCACCAGCAGCCTCAGGGCACTGAGCCCTAAAGTGGCCCGGCAGCATGCAGTTGTGGCAGAGCCCTTCGCGGAAGGCTGCGTTGCGACGCTCACGCGCCGCCTGCAGCTCGTCATTCTCGCGGCTGCACTTGTTGTTGGGACCCTTGTGTCCACTAGCCTTCTTGGCTGGAGGGTTTGTACGCTGCTTGCCCTTGGCCCCGCATCGCTGTCCGGCTGACCCACCAGCCCCAACAGCGTCCACGCGCATGTCGCGCCCCTGATGTGCACGCGCGTTCGCCGAATACACTTCGCTCATGTAGTCGCGCAACGCCCTCCAGCTTGTCCAAGCTTGGCCAGTGGTGGTCTTATCCTTCAGCTTCTCGCTAATGAGACCATCACGCAAGTACTCCAGCAGCATGCACTCCGGGTACTTGAACGTCTGAGTTCCATCGCCCTCGGTGAAGCTTTCGGCTTCCTCCACGAGTGCGGTGAACTCGCTCAAGTAGGATTCGAGCGAGCTGTCCAGCTGCCTGAAGTCCTTGATCTTGTGGAAGGCGCGTTGCGCCTCCTCGCGTTGGGTGCACTTCTTGCACATGATCGTGCAGAAGGCCTCCCACGGCATGGGCTGCCACTCGAGGTGCGGCTGCTGCGCAGTCCACTCCTTGACCACGTACTTGAAGAGTTTGTCTTCAAGTCGCGTCGTGGCAAGGTCGCCCCACTGAGTGAGTGGAGCTTTGTGGACACGTAGGACGTGCTCCATGCGGTTCAGCCAGTCGGTCAGCTTCACGCCCTTCTGGAAGATCTCCACACTCTGGAGGAAGGACGGGTTCATGACCGACCCCAAAGTCATCGAGGTAGGCAAGTCGTCGTTGCCGCCGGCAGTGGCCTCCGCAGCTGCGGCACGCTGCACTTGCTGCTGCATCCGCACCTGGGTCACGCTCTGCAACGCCTTGTCGAGGTCGTTGCATCGGCGGCTTACCTCATGAGCGGCGAGGCGCTGCACCTAGCGATCATGGTCAAGGTCCGTGATGCTCTGCCCGACGTGGGCCAGCAGGTTGGCGAACGCGAACTTGAGCTCTGATGTCGTCAGAGCATCGGCGATAGCCTCCAGGGCCTCGCGTTGTCCGTGCATCCTTACCCACTGCAAGAGGGTACGGTTCACGTACACGCCTCCAAGGAGTCCCACCTTTCGGAGGAGGCTGTCGTCGGCGACGACGCTCGAGTGGGCGCTGCCTTGCCCCATTGCGGCCGCATCGTAGGAAGGAGGGTCCGCCCCCATTCCTCCGAGTGGTGCCGCATCTCCACCACCGGTGGTAATCTTGAGGCGGCCTGCGGCCTCGGCAGTGAACTCCGCAAGCCTACGACGGTCATCGCGAATTGCCTTCGCGGCGACGTCGTCCGGCTCGTTCTCGCGGGAACTTCCCGTGTGGCTGCTTTCAACGCCCTTGCTGCTCTCGGCAGTCTCGCTGCCGTCAGCAGCTTCAGGCGATGCGGCGGGCGTCTTGCCCTTCTCGAGCAATCGGCTCAAGTTCATCGCACGACGATGGCGATGGTCGCGATCCTAGTCGCCTTCGCCATCGTCGACGTCGTGCTCTTTGTCGGGATATCCCCCCGGGAGATCCTCCTCCATGGCATCGTCCGTCGCATGGGGGTCGCCCACGTGCACGTCAACGTGCTCGTCAAGTACCCTTTTTGCCTCCGCACGTTGCTCGGTATCGCCGAGGTTGGCGTTGGTTGCCTTCGGCGGTAGGGTTTCCCTTGGCGGTATGGTTGCCTTTGGGTTCGCAACCGTGCTCACGGCGGCGGCTCCCAAAACTTGGAGTCCGCCGAGAGCTCGTGGTGAGGCCGTCACCACCTTGCCCTTGTTAGTCTTAGACGGTCCAGCACTTGCCATCCCGTCACTCGTGCAACTAGCACGTGAAGGTTGTTGTGAGGATCACCCTACAACGAGGAGGAATCTCTTCCTAAGACGTTGCTTTCACGATCGGTGAGGCAATTTCAATTTATATTTCTACTTTCCTAGGCCACCACGTTGGCACAAGGTCGTGGATTTTAGAACTAGACTTCCTAAGCCATGACTCACGGTGATTGGCAAGCACTAGTACCTAGGAAAACAGAAAATTACAATACAAGGAGTTGACAAAAAGTGTGAGTACCGCTCACAAAGCTAGGACAAACAATAGGAGAGGAATTACACATTTCCTAGCAATTCCTCCAATCTTTCTTCTAGCTTCTTGTCTTCTTCCTATCTTCTTGTCTTCCTTGGCCTCCTCTTCAGTCTTCTTTGCGCGTCTTGCGCCCTTTGGTGGCGTCCTCCTTGAGCCGGCGGCGTTGGGGGAGCCGCCAAAAGTCCCCAAGTTGTCACCCTCCTTCTTCTTAGGGTTCTCTCAGGTCGTGAGAGTCCCTAAGCTTGGGGAGGGACGCTGTCCCAATTTTTGGATGAAGGAGGTTTGAAGGAGCCTTGAAAATGAGGAGGATCTTGTGGTTTTAGAGGTGGGAACTCCCCAATCCGCCCCACAAAAATCCTCCTAGCCCCCAGGAAGTATGGAGAGGCTGAAAGAAAGTTTCTCCACGAAGTAGAGCGTTTTTCAAGCTCTCTAACGCAATTTTTGGCGCTTCAATCCGTGAAGTGTGGATGCCGTAGTCCGTTCTGGCGTTTTTGCTGCTGCTTGCAGCTGCTGGCGGCGTTTTATCTATGTCGTAGCCGCCGTTTCCGTCGAACCCTTGGTCGCGAGAGTCGTCTGGCTCTGAGAATCACTGTAACGGACCGAGTCTCCAGCTCCTGCTCTGAAGTCATCGTCGGAGTTCGCAGAATGGCGTTCTCGGTCCGCGTCAGGGGTTTACCCCCTTCGCAAGATTGAGGGGCAATCGTCATCAACCACCCAGAGCAGGGAGACTCGAATATTTCGAGTCTCCGGAGGCCCATTTCCGTTTTTAACCAAACCCCTGGTTTTGGGACCCAAACCGGGGGTTTTTACCTTGAACTCGTGTGTTCGCACGAGTTATTCCGTTTGTTTTATGTCGAAGTTGGTCGTAAACAAACTTTGAGTTTCGTTTTGTCGTCCTGACGCGAAATCGTCGCGTGCGAGGCACGCTGGCGATTTTGCGCCAGCAAATTAGACCTCACCCTCGCTCCCCCTATCCCTCGCCCTCTCTTGCTTATTTGCAAGGAGGGCGAGGGGGGGCGAGGGCACGAGGCCACGAGGCCTCGCCCTCGAGGCCCTCGTGGCCTCTCAGCCGCCGATCGGGCTGAGGTCGCGATCGGCGGCTGGTGGCTGGCCGTCCGGTGGCCGGCCGGTCACTTGGCCGGCCGCCGGCCGTCCAGCCGGCCGTCCAGCCGGCAGCGAGCTGGCCGCCGGCCAGCGAAATGCTGGCCGCTGGCCAGCCCTCGCTGACGCGAGGGGTGGTGCGCAACCACCCCTCGCTTCAGCGAGGTGGGAGGGCCGAACCGGCCCTCCCGCTACATCTATCAAACATAGTTCATAAGTGAAATTAAAGGTTGTATGGGACAACCATGTTGAACCCCCAGATACTGAATGATTTCTATGTAAAAAAATATCGTGGAAGCACAATGATGTAATGTGTGTGGTATGATAAGGAGTATGAGGGGGTGCAAAAAAGTTGTTGATTTACCCGGGGAAAAAAAAACATGGGAGAATGTTTTTGGCATGTGAAGAGGCGGATGTAACATGATTGGAAAAGAGCATGTAGGATGCTTTATTAATGAGAAAATCCTATTTTCTTATGATGAGTGGTGAAAAAATCCTTCGTATGTTGTGTGACAAGGAGTTTCACAAGTGTTTTGGATTTGGTGTTGAGAAGTGAGATGGTCTCGTCATTGATTCTGTCAAAGGGGCAGCCATTATTAAGAAGGGTAGTGGTGGGTCGAGGTCATTGAAAATTATCAAAATGCATTGTTGACTTACAAACAGATTATATGAAGGAGATATTCATATAGTTCAGTAGCAAGGCTGGACAATGAGCCTTACATGATGTTTGAGAAAGAACTGCCTCAAAGATTTCAAGAATAGCAATGGAAGAGTTCAAGATGGTGAGGTTGTGATGAAGGAGACTCTTGGCATAGGTTGAAAGATGGCCATATAACTCCAAAATTGGATTTTCGATAATTCATTTGAGAAAATGTTGAGAAAATCACTCAATGGAGGAAGTGGAAGTTTTTTTTTCTCTAATCGTGGTAGAGAAGAAAATGGACAATTTTCTGGTCGTCTTACTTCGATGTCAGATGGGTGCTCAGGTGATGGCAAGGTGTTTGTTTATAGATCTACATGCATTCAATTCAGATTCCACATTTCTCAACATTGAATTGTCCACACGAGCTCATCTTACGTGATTCATTTCTAAAAATTGCAATAATTTGTTCCCATCCCTTGCTCGACTCTCCTCGAAACCACTGTCTTCACCTTTGTCGTATGCACTCTCATTCAACATGGTGGCTCGTTCATTTCACATTCCCAACACCTCATGCAATCCTTAACCGTTTTGTGGTTTTTCTGATGTTCTCTTTCTCCCTTCCCCATCTATGTGCTTTACCAGTTTTCCATGATTTCTTGCTCAATTGTCACACATGGGCATGTCTCATTTTCTTAGTAACCCAGTTTGAACCCAAACTTCAACATGGCAACAACAGCATCATTGGGCTCATTTCTTGTTGTCCTGCTCCTTCATACCATTGAACCTTTTTTCACTTGTTCTTCTCATAGTTCATGCTTGAATCCTTTGGGCATGCATATATACGTATAATTATATACATATGTATATGTATATGTATATACATATATATACTGTTACTACCCCCGATTCTATTAGCTCTCTGTCTCTGCCCTTTCTCCCATTGTTTCAAATGAAAACTCGTATTTAGTCCTTTTCTTTAGTTTGTTGAGGCCTTTTTTTTTTTAAATCTGAGGGCATGATTTGCAACTTCCCATGTTCTATATTGTCTTTCTAGATCAACAAGTTGATCTAACACATAGGACGGAGTACTTATATACCCATGGTTTTGCCAGATTTAGCAGCGATGTTCATGGTTTTAAACAACATAACAGCGATGCCCATATTTGTCCTTCTTCGAGCGAAAATGGGCACGACTGTCATATATCTCATGTATTCACCACATTCGACATGGATTTCGACTCCAACGACGGAGCCGAACTTTGCTCGCCATCGCGAGCTCGCAGGAGGGGTTCCGCGGCGAAACCTCCCCGCGAGCTTGCGATGACACTGCCAAACCCCCCATTTAAACTAGGGGGTTTGTTGTAGGTTTGGGGGGGTTTGCGAGATGCGGCGCACATGTGATAAAAGAAAGGGAATCTGCCGGGCCCCGCTGCAGCGGGGCCCGGCACATGCCCGGACAAGTAAAAAAATAAAACCCCAACCCCCCATTTAAACTAGGAGGTTTGTCGTAGGTTTGGGGGGGTTTGCAAGATGCGGTGCACGTGCGATAAATGAAAGGGAATCTGTCGGGCCCCGCTGCCGCGGGGCCCGGCAGATGCCCGGGCAAGTAAAAAAATAAAACCCAAACCCCCCATTTAAACTAGGGGGTTTGTCGTTGCTTTGGGTGGGTTTGCAATATGCGGCGCACCTGTGATAAATGAAAAGGAATCTGCCGGGCCCCGCTACTGCGGGGCCCGGTAGATGCCCGGGCAAGTAAACCCCCCAGTGTCACTAGGGGGTTTGTCCGATATTGGGGGGGGGGGGTTGCGAGATGCGGCGCACCATGTCGTGAGTTTTGGAGCTCGCACTTGCGAACTCAAAAACTCGCGACATTGCGACTTCTGACATCGGTGAGGCCGATGTCAGAAGTCGCTGACTCCGCTCTCGAAGTCGGCGACGGCCGACTTCGAGAGCGAAGTTGAATCCCGTTTTCGGTCGCTTATTCGAAAACATGGGCACCGCTATCATGTCAATTTCAACTATGGACACCGCTGCTAAATTTGGCGAAACGATGGGCACCGGAGCATTTGGAACCTAACACATATCCTGTTGGGTTTTATAGTGCCTAGCTTATGACATTGTGCACCCTCATTGATTTAATTTGGAGATGTATTCAGTCTCATATGAATCCAAATATAGGTTTGATGCTCTTGGCAACCTTCATTGAAGCCCTTTCATAACATCGTTGGCCCATTCTCTTTCTCTTTGATGGAAGGAAAAGAAGGGAAAGATTGTCATAAAAAATTTCTGGATCGGAAAATTTCCATCTTACATGGACTCCTTATGACCCAGGGGCAGAAAAGAGATATTCCCCCAAGAACAAAACAGTCAACTGAGCAATGTTTCCAGTTGTGCCCAAACATTCAACCTTTTCCCTCAAAATTTCATTCCAATTTTTCGTAGAAATGAATTAAGGTGTGTTTTTGGTTTATCCGAAAACCCTGACTTAATTTCAATCCAAGCAAAAGACACCATACATGCTTCATCAAATCTTGTGTCCCACTTTTTCACGTTAATTGGCGGAATCGGTAACCAATTCCACGATCCTTTCAAATTATTATTTTTTATCATAAAATTTCCAAAAGCACATAAGGATGAATTCCTGCATCTTGTAAACATCCTCTTTGTTGACAAACACTCCAAGAAGGGTCATGGAAGGTGAATTTGAACGATTTTAAAAAACCTCAGAATATGGGGAAATTGTGTTGATTTTATATTATATCATACGTCAACCATATGTGATTTAATTTCTGAACGAGCGGGCTCAAAACTTGTGGGGTCTTGGTGCTGAGGTAGTCCCCTCTGTGGCCAGTTAACTTTATGAGCCAGAAAACCTGCTTTACTCCGATGTCAAGATCTCTACTTGTCGAAATTCGCGCGCTGACAAATCCGCTGTACTTGCAGTTCGGGCCGCACCGCTTGTCCTGCTAACGGTTGTCAAACGCCAGCGTGAGCGACGTCAGCATTGTCTTGTGACGTTGGCGGCACGCAGGTTCCGTGTGCGTGACGCGATCGGCCGCTCCTGCTTGCCGCTTCAGCCTCATTCCTGCGCTTCCCGCCCTCTTCGTCACCCTTTCCACACCATTGCTGTGGCGTAGAGCGAAGAAAGTCTCTTTGGGAGGGCAGACGGGCGACCCCCAGAAGAGCGGACGGCCGTCCACTGTGCACGCCATACGATCATCCACTGCGTCTTTGGTCTAGGCTCTTGCAGTGCCCGGGCTCAGGTCTGGGACAATTTTTTTTTAGACATTTCTGTGCAACTACGTCCACGGCTTTGAAGGCTCCGGACCTAGCTCTGGGGCGCTCCAGGTGTTAGCTTCTCTGGGAGAGGAGAAGCACCAACAGCGGCGGCAGGAGCAGCAACAGTTGCTGTGGCGGCCAAAGCAGCACCAGTAGCAGCAGCAGCTGCAGCAGGAGCAGCAGGGGCAACAGCAGGAGTAGCAGCAGCAGCGGCGGTTGCTGCAACGTTGTGGGCAACATGGGTCCTGTGGATGGATCCGATTCAGTGCAGGAGACTCTGGCAGGGTTGTTGCGGGAAGCTGCGGGGAAGGATCCCGCTGCCACCGCCATCATCGTCACGCAGGGCGGACCAACTCTG
>SZWC01014075.1:12500-31309 GCA_023375785.1 Penium margaritaceum | reverse complement strand
ATATAGATATAGATATAGATATAGATATAGATATAGATATAGATATAGATATAGATATAGATATAGATATAGATATAGATATAGATATAGATATAGATTCAGATACAGATATAGATATAGATATAGATATATATAAAAACATAGATATAGATATAAATATCGATATGGATATACATATATAGATATATTTATGTATGTATATGGATATAGATGTAGATGTAGATATAGATATAGATATATATAGATATAGATATATTTATAGATATATATAGATTTAGATATAGATATAGATGTACATATAGATATAGAAATAGATATAGATATAGATATAGATATAGACATAGACATAGAAATATATAACAATACATTTAGATACATATATAGATATAAATGTGGATGTAGACATAGTTGTAAATGAATACATGAATATAGGTAATAAAAAAAACATGTATGGATATAAATTTAGGTATACATACATACATACATACATATATATATAGATATTGATATGGATACAAAACTAAGAACGATAAAAACATATATATGAATAAACATCTATGTATAGATATAGATATAGATATACATATAGGTATATATATAGATTTAGATATTATATTCAATTTTTATGTTCCAAAATATGTTCATATTAATCATAAGATATAATGTTAATGTAAAAGTTACATGAATACTATTAAAATAATGTTCATATATGTTTTCCAAAAAAAAGTTTACACTAAAAAAATGTTACACATAGTATTCACATAAAGTATTAAATAAATTGTAATACAAGATTAATTACAAGTATATATTAACACATAAGTGAGTAGATGGATTTTAAGGTAGAATGAAGATGAAAAGACGTCTTGAAAATGTATTGAATGTCATTAAAGGATTCAGAATTCTTCTGTGTTTTCTTGAGGTTTTAGTATAAATATTTATATAATTTAATGATAGAAAATCATTTATTAATCAAGTTTCATGAATGAAAAGGAATATTTTAACTTTCTAATCCTCACCATTATAAGAAAATTTCGTTCTTTCAAAAATGTTCTCTTTCCAAAGTGTAAATGTTTCTAGTGAGGGTTCAAATGTAGAGATTATACAGGATTATATATTTCTCGGCATTTGAAACGTGTATGTTTGCAGAGTTTTTAGGCAACGTGCCCTTGGTTGTAACATTCATAACTGACCTACCTTCTGTTTCTTACATTGAGTTCGAATCGAGCATATAGTTTGATCCCGACCGGTATGGATGTATTCTGGGTCTGAGTGTCGCGATCGATTACTGTGGATGGATCTAGTATAATGACTATTCTTTCCCATCATCATTGTTTTCCTCATAAAGTATCTAAATACGCGCTGTAGTTTTTGGTCGCCACGATGAAGTTTTGTTGCACGTATATGATGTCGAATCTGTTACCGCGCGTGTATGGAGACATGTTCCAGTTAGCTTGCGTGGATGATGTCTTCACTGAATTTTCTACTCGCGAAAAGGAAGAAGTTCAGTAACTCAGAAGCGTTTGGAGTTATGAATCGAAACAGAATCCTACCATGTTACTGCGGAATGGTCAGGTACCGTCGCTGCCACCTTTCCAGCAACGGAGTTTTCGTGGCACCTGGTGCGTTCCCGTCCGAAATTCCTCCCGTGACATCAACCGCACAAACCTAGGTTCATTCAATGAAGCCGACCTCCAAGGATGTGGCCCTCAATCTCTGAACTTAATCCAACATCTATATGCGTCTTCCGTATATGACGCGTTTTGGACAGAGGTAATCGATCGCGCCACCAGTTCGAAATAAAGATGAATATGGGACAATCACTAATGTTTTAAGCTTGAAAACGACGTGACATCCAGTTCATTGTCAAAATAAGCCACGAATTGTTTTGTGTAATCCCAAGATGCCAGAAGGGAATATAATGAATTACTATAACCAGAAAACTAAAGGCTTTTGTGAAATCGTATTGTTGTATTTATTCATTTGTCAAATTCAAGGCTTCCTTGCCCTATTGAGAAAGGGTTTATGATATGTGTCGATTATTGGGAAAGTATCCCAGGGTTCCATCGTTAGTCCACGATCAAACCTTGAGGTTGGTAAGTGCATAATGCAAAACAAAAAATCATTTTTTCATGTGAAATTCCAGGAGCCTTTTGTCAAAATTTCCAAACCAAGTGTTATCAATACACGTTCTTATATGTGGAGATAATTATATATATATATATATATACGTAACAATGTTTCCACAACTTGAACGATTGGACATAACAGATGAGTTGAAGCAAAGTTGAAAAGGTACATCAAGGTCTACATCCTGAACGCGTTGCTTTTGGTGTTTTAGTTTCAGAAATCTTGTTTTCTTTAACCCGAGTTTGAATGCCAGGGCAGAATTCTTTAAATTAAGATGACGTGCAAAAACATGCGTCAGGAAAGCGTGGCAGATAGTAACTCTTCCCATTAGTACTTTAGCAGTCCAATAAATTTCACCCATGAAACCTCTCCTAATGTACACATGTATTTATCAAAGCCATGTTAGCTAACAATCTCTAACCTCCAATGACCTTTCATCCATCCTCCCTAGTTTTCCCCGCATTCCCTCAGTTGACTTGTTTTGAATGAAACCTATTTTTGAACAATCTCGCAAATCAAGCATACATGCAAAAAAAAAAATTTTACAATCTTCACTAAAACTTCTTAACATTCTTACTCAAAAATGAGATGCCTAAACGCCATAGGATAGACACGGCATAAAGGCAAAAACTTGTGTTTGTCCGATGAAGTTCACCAACCTATATCCTTTTGCATGCATACCTTAAAATATTCATGCATCCATAATTGCATGATAGGTTGGTTTAAAGGGATTCATCGAAGGGTGAAACCTTGATACAATGGGTATAGTGTTTAAAACAAAATGTCGTCGCTTGCATAGGTCCATAATACGAAATGACAAAAAATGTATCGAATCCTTCCCAAGCACTGACATGTCAAAGATTAGTGCTCAAATCTTAGCTTGAATATAAATAAAGCATGAAATTTGGTGATTACAAGGCGTATGCAAAGCTTGAATAAAAATGACTATTAAGTATCACTTACACATACCTAATCCCCAAAAACTTCCTTAACATATATATGTATATACAAATATATATGTAACTGAAACTCTGTATAAAAACATTATGAGTAAGGAGCCACACCCCACTCCAAAAAATGCACAAAACACGCATGGTGACACACTAACGCACGTGCACACACACACACACACACACACATACACACATACACACACAAACACACACACACACACACACATACACACACACACACACACACTCACAAGCACACGAGAAAACACACATAGAAAATAAAAGAGGTAGAGAGAGAGAGAAGAGAGGAGACAGGAGAAAGGAGAGAGGAGATAAAGAGAGAGAGATAGGGAGAGAGAGAGAGAGAGAGAGACAGACAGACAGACAGAGAGAGACAGAGAGAGAGAGAGAGAGAGAGAGAGAGAGATAGAAACAAAGAAATAAATAGAGATAGAGATTGAGGGGGGGGAATAAATCTATAGGAGTAAAAAAAGGAATAAAAGAGTAAACAAGAAGGGAACATAGTGTCTTATGTATTTGGAGAAATTCATATAGACTTTCAATGCAATACAATTTTAGTAAGTATTGATCAAGACGTGTAGTAATGTTTTTGGTTATAGAAAATTAAATGAACCCATCACTTATTCTTTCTAAAATGTTATTCATGTAACCCTTTCATTTTTTCATGTATAACCTCTCTGCATCAGTTATAAATCTACAATAGGAACATTGACGGATTCAATTTTCCTTACATTTTTGCCCTTCTAAGTTCCTATGGTGAGAAACTATTTCTACAAATATCTCGACTCCCCTTCCCCAAAATAAACAACCTTGCAATTTTTTCCATCATTCCTAACTTACCGATAAGAAATAAAAGTCTTGCATCTTGATTGATTTTCTTTATTGGACATTAAACAAATGTTTAACAGTGTTTTGTATCAATTTTCGTATGAATTGTTATGTTAACATATGTAATGATCATACTAATTAAGCCGATCTCATTAAAATGTGCAAAACAAATACATCCTTCTGGAACACGAAATGCTTACACACAAACATCAACGCATAAATTGGGGTATCACAACAAATTTCGACCCATTTTCACATTTTTTTCAAACCAACCAATGTTTGGCCTTCCGACTGAAAATTCTCTTATTTTTGACAAGAGAACTGAGCAAAGTACCATACAATTTCGAATCCTAAAATATTTTTTACATAAACAATGAGGAAGGAACAAAAAATTCCCTGATCATGATTGAATAAAAACACCTTTCTTCCTTAACTTATCCAACATCACTGCTTCTTTATCACGAAAACCTAATTCAACCAAAAGCAAAATCTTGTGTTCTACAAAAAATCAAAGTTGTCAAATGAAAAAAGGACCCGGAGTAATAAGGTTTATAATCTCTGTTTGCAAACATGACTTAATTCAAATTCAATCGAAATTCTACTCAAAACACCCCTTTTGCTTTCAAACACCAGTAAAAGATATTTGTAGTCGTTAAAGAATACAAATGGACGTGGGAAAATGTGAAAATGAAATTTCCATCATAATGTTTTCTCTTTGTTACGCTTCAATAAACTTAAATGTTAAATATAATGATGTGTTGTTGTTTTGACTTTGATTCCAAAATGTTGATTTTCATCATTGCATTAAAGGCAATCATTCTTCTCTTATGATATTTAAATGTTTACGTATCCTTTTAATTTATGTACAAGCAAATAATTTTGCTTTGTACAAAGAATGCTTGTGGAAAGCTCATTCCAGAATGCTAACAATCCAAAACATCATCTTCAAATTTTCAGCAAAGGGGTGTTTGTGGAGTCCACGAAGGGCTAGGTTCCTTGTTATAGAGACCGTTGTGCTTGGAGAGCAGCAATAGATAAAATGAAGAGCTGGAACTGGGAGAATGCTCGGAGTGAATGACTATCGTTGATCACAACTATAATACAAGAAACAACATAACAAGCACAGCTTAGCCACAGACTAACTCTGGACTCTCATGCCTAGAAACAGCTCCTAACCCACTGGTGGGTAACTTCTAGCAAGAAAGTTGTAGCACGTTAGCTTATGTCTTAGACGTAGTCCGGTCACCTCTTCTAGGTAGTCAAGCATTCAGAAGTGAGGGGCGTCCTCTTGCCTAGGCTGGCGGACTGTTGCAAGGCTTGCTTGGGTCTTAGGAACAGTTTCTACAAAATCTTTACCTCACGTGATGTCAAGAACTGGTGGAAGCAGCAATCGTAGAATGTAGACGGAATGCTAGGTGGTGACTGACTTGTTGTAAAGACCGTCACACACGCTAACTTATATATTAGGATACAAGCAAGTTGACATCAGTGTAAGCTAATAGAAGCTTTTGACTTTAGGCATGAAGATTCGTAGACCGGGAACCTACGTAGTAGCCTCTCTAGTAGCTCCTACTACTGAATCCTGCATTTCTGTGTTGATGTAGAGCGGTCCCCACTTGAGACTTTGCATGTGACATATGACATGCATGCATGCATAGATGCAAAGCATTTGCCACTATAGGCCTTACATGTTTCTAGGTCACGTTGATGTAGCATTTGATGTAAGGCGGTCAACACTACCTCGTGAAGTCTAACCCCACCCTCACTGGTCTTAGCATAGATACATGTAGAGCAGAATCGCACAGCACAAGTATTGACTAGTCTTGGTCAGCAGACATGAAAATCCCTGCTCTCCATGCAACACATATTGTTTTGAATCTTTATGGTCCATTCCCTCCATTGACCTAGATGCTAGAATCAAATCTGACCTCTACAAGCGTAGAAAATCTATGCCTTTGAACCCGGGAAGTTTTTTAGAGAATCATTCCCCAACACCTTGCAAGCTCTTATGATTTCCCTTCAAGGTTTTGATGTAACTGAAACCCTTGAGGAGCAGTAATCGTCACCTCTAACATTCCCCCTTGATTGGTGCACAAAAGGGTTTGTAGTTGTTGGTGAAGAAATTGTTTATGTCGCATGTCTCTTTAAGAGTTTTGATGAAAGAAGAAATTTCTGTTACTTCCCTGGAGTCAGAAAACTTAAGAAGAGCTCAAACACAACAAGCTCATCCTTGTCTACCATGACAGGGGTTCCTTGAGGGTGATTTGTTGATTCTAGAGGTTACTACTTGGCTTTCTCTACTATTTTTGCCATAAAACAATATTGGTGGCACCTCAAATCAATTAGGTCAAATTTTAGTGACTTCTCTTAGAAGAATATGTGTAAGCGTGTTTTTAGGACATGCTGTTGTATGGTGGGGCGCAACGCTTGACTTGCCCTTCACATAGAGGCTTCTTCGCTTCTTTCTGCTATGTGGAGAGGTCGTTGGGATAGGATAAAAAGACGTTTCTCCTCCCACCTAAGGTTATCGTGTACCTCGATGTGTACAAATCTCCATTTTTATGTTGCCAACATCATTTATGTTTTCAAGTGTGTGAAGTTTTTGTTGCACAGCTTTACTCAAGGTGTGCACGATCTTGGAAGCTGTAGCAAGATTCAAGGTCGTGTTACTAGCTAGTCGCTTGCTGGGAGTCTTTTTGCCCTCACCTATAGTGCTTGTCGAGTGAGAAAATCACACCAAACTCTTAGCTCTCGCTTCTCGTACTTTTCGTTAGCTTGCTCTAGACGTTTTGTCCCAAATTGGAGGGATGTTTGTTTGCACGCTTAAAAGGCGCAGTCTTGCTTGCTCGCCACTTTCCAAGGAAGCAAGTTTGATTGTTTGCTGCCTACCGTGGCAACATGTTGCTTTGTTGCCAAGCCTTCAGTCATGGCAAACCCGCGGCCTACTGTTTTATGTACCCCTCTCACAGCTCCTCCCCTTACTTTTGCAGCACGTGTTCTGCTACAAAGCTATGCTTAGCTTACTCGGTATGGATGCTACTTCAATCGCACCCTCTTTTCATGAAAAGTGTGGTCATGACCCCTTTTCTACTTCGTTTTCCTAGGCCACGCTGCCAAATGTTTGTTTTTCTTCGAGGAGTGAAACAGATCTTCAAAAGAACAATTTTCCATAAATTTTGGAGATTGAAGTAGGGTTTAACCAAGCAAGGGACTGAAGTGGGTGGTTTAAGTTTCTGGTTGACCGAGAGGAAAAACAGTTTTTTTTGTAGAAAGTTGCTAAGGGAAGACAACTGTGAATTTTTCCGATTTCACGCAAACACTGAGTGTGAGTAGGTTGGTTTGAAATGAAAGATCTCAAAGTGTTGCGCAAGATTTTTCTGCTATAGGTGGATTTTCTTGTCGCCTCGGGATCTATGCTGCATTCTCCACAAAAGGTTTCATGTGCATCGTGAGGCACAAACCTCCTTCATTTATTGTGTAGCGATCGTCGATGGCCTTGGTGCACGTATTTGACTGTTGCGTGTCTCCTAGGTTGCCCTTCTTCAATGGATACAACAAGTGGGCACTACGTGTAAGTCCACATTGCCCCATGCACCTCTGAAACATATCCTTTCGGTCACTTCTGGTCAGAAATGTACTACTTACTGTGTTTCTGGAACAAGCTTACGGATGATCGTAATCATCACCTTCTAGGGAATCGAGTGGTCAGCATGTAAATGTGCTTTGTCCACCCTTAGTATTTAGTACAGTTTGTGAGGTCAATGGCTAGTTTTGTCGACATAAAATGTTGTTGGACCATGTTAAGAAAAAACAAACTTTATGAAGGAGGTTCCTCCGGTAGGTGACCGCCAAGGAGTTTCCTCTAGTAGGTGACCACCACATACTAAGCTTTGGCTAAACTAAGTGTGATAATGCTCCCTCTCATTCTTGAACACCAAACATCCATTCCGGCAAGGAAAGAAACAAATCTTGTGGTGCTATGGAAGTCCGCATTTAGTCCTCCAAAATCTCCATCCACAAAGCAGCTAAGATTCAAGTTGGTTGACAAATCTCTGAACAACCTAGCATCTAACGTAGACTAGATGTACCCAACAGCATAGTCCTGCTCCTTACTAGCCCTTTCATTGCACGTCTCACTTCCATGTGCCAAGTTACTTGCCGCAAACTACACGTCTGGTCGAGTTTAACTTGCAATATGTAGTAGAGAACAAACTCTACTCCAAAAGTCAGTCTCAACTCTCCCCCTCAGTCCTTAATGGATTAGTTGCTACTGCGTTACGGGAGTCCAAACGTCAAGATTAGGGATGTTTGATCGTTCAAAGACTTTGGCTGTATAAGATTGCTAAGACAGCTTTAGTGTGCATTAGCAACTGTTGCGACTGATATTCATGCCGAGGTTGTACTCAAACATTGGCATCAAGGTCACATTGAACTCTTGTGCCATAGCACAAACTGTTATGGAGATGAAGTCAGGCGGTTGGCTGATGATCAAAATGTGATCCACGTATATAAGGACATAACAGTAAGGACAATTGTCATTTGCTTGTTGATGTAGGAACAAACGGTCGTCACACGCTCATGGATGGAACTTCAAAGACTCAAGGAGACTTTGCAGATTGCAACATCAGAGAAGAAAAATTTGCTTCAATCCGTACAAAATCTTGGCAAGCTTGCACACTCTTCCACTACGGTCATCATATCCTTTTGGCTCCTTTATTTAGACCACAGTGTCCATTTCTCCATGCAGAAAGGTGTTCTTCATGTCGAGCTGCTACAAGTGGTATTCTTTTACTACTGCAACAACAAGCATGATACACGCTTTGATATAACAAATAATAGGTGCGTAGGTTTTGAAAAAATTCTTGCCTTCCACCAGCAGGAACCCCTTTGCAACCAGGTGCACCTTGAATTTTTTGTTGCTGTCATCTGCCTTTGTCTAGACCCTAAACAACCACTTCACACCAATAGGCATTGAGCCAGATGGTAGCTCTATTAAATGCCAAGTTCCGCGCTCTATGACACTCTTGTGTTCTTCATCTAACGCTACTTTCCCACTTGCCAAAAACTTGTCTATTAGGGCTTCCTTGAGTGACTTCGGCTTGGGCGGTAGTGCAAATGAGGTTTTGGAAGGGAGAGCTATCACATGCGTTGGTGTGAAGTCGACATGTATCTCATCTTCCTTAGCATATACCGTGCATGCTGTTATGGCCATGTTGCATTCTCCTTCATCCTCCTTGTGCTTTTCTTCCATCTATTGTTGTAGGAAGCACGTGAAGTGCCGGCATTCAATTGTGGCGTAGTGCTTCTCCGACCTCGTTGCCTAGCACCATCTTGCGTCGCCATAGGATGCTGTTCACCATGGCTTACAACGACCGCCTCTTGATGAGCGGCGATGCGTTTGTCATGGTGATTCGCAAGGGGCACACTCGTGTAAACCGCCTCTGCACTCGCTTGATCTAGATCCCTCGTGGTGAGTGGATCTTAGTCTCCTACTTCGTCTTGGATTGACTCCATAAATGAGTCGTAGAATGACTCGAGGAGGTGTGGTGCAGTCAAGCTCTTGAAATCTCACCCTTGACATGTCAGATGCTCCAAGAGTATAGCATAATGACTAGTGATGATACATAAGGTGTTGATTTTGTAGAACTCCTAACCTTTCATGTTGGTGCTCTGTTCGACAAACATGTGCCAAGCAGCTTTGTCTACAAGCTATCTACGACGTTTCTTTGGGACATGAAGAAGCACCATTTAGCGGAACATTCAAAGCATGGTGATTTCTGGCTTGTAGTCATGCCATCAATCAATTGGAGTCATTTCTGGTAAGGCCGTGTGTGGTACACAATTCCGCAACCAAACTGCTTGCCTTCAAGCATACGAACACCAAGAGTTGACCAGCTATGCTCTTAGTAGCATGTATTTGAATGTCTCCTGAAAAACGTGATTTACCCTTTTTGCGACACCATTTTCGTGCGGGTTATATGGTGCAAAGATCTGCTGCACGATGCCCATATCCTCAAGTTACGACATGATTATGTGTTGTTGTACTCGCCAACATTGTTGGAGCATAGAAATTGCATCATCTTCTTGCTTTACCTCTATGCCATTGCCAGCCACTTGAAGAAATGGGTTTCCACTTCACCTCTGGTTCAGAGAAAAAAGCTCTAAATAAAATGCGATGAATCATCCAGAATGATGAGGAAGTACTGGTGTCCACCATAAACTGTTGTTGAGGGGAGCACTCCGCAGATGTTGGTGTGAAACATTTGTCCTGGCACGAACACACTCCTCACAAGGGTCATTTCTGCCTTGGCCACTTTTCTTGATGTAGGGGTGGTTGACGTGGCCCTTTCTCACCACGAATTCCACCAATTTGTCGTTGATGTGGCCAAACGTCTTGTGCCATCCTATAACATTTGAAGCTCGTTTGTGTACACTTGTTGCTACAAATGGGTAATCCCTCTCATCTTGAGCTTGTGCGGTGAATTCCAACTCATTTATGCCATGAAAAAGGAGCAAACCTTCTACAAAGGTTTTTCCTTCATGGCTTTTGAGCGTGAAATGCTTGCCGTTACTAATAATGCGAGCTCCTCCCTTCATTTGTTGGTCGAGGGAGAGGAGGTTCACGACGATGTCAAATGTATAAATGACATTGCAAAAACTGACTTGTGCTCCATCATACCTTGTTACAGTGAACATGCCCTTGTTCTGCATGAGCACTTGCTTGTTGTTCGCAACTGTCTCATAGCTCCAATCTGAAGGTTTGTAATTCTTGAGGCAAGATTTGTGGTACGTGATGTGTGAGGTATACCCGCATTCCAGGTTCTTAATGTACGGTGAGCAAACCAGCCTGTTGCTCTGACTGATTGATATTTGGAACATAAATGAAGAAAAGTCAAACTGCTGCCCTTCGCCTTCCTCCTTTGCCTTCTTGCCAAACTCCTAACTTCCCTTCTTACTGTTTTCTCCTCCACTCTCCTTCTTCTCTCCCCCTGGCTTGTTTTTTTAAGGTGCTCTGCATCCTCCCTTTCTCTTTATTATGCGACCTCTTGAATTAGTCTTTTTTCACGTGCTCTTTCTTTCTACAATACTGGCACGTGATATCAGGACACAATCTAATGAGCAAGAGTATGGCCCTTTGTGCGATTGCCTTTGGTAGGGAGTGCGTCGACTCATGGGAGTACGCCGACTTCATCACTGCATGGTTGTTCGACAGGGAAAGAAGCACACTCTTCCTTCCTTCATTTTCATAAGCTGCATTGCTCAAAATTTATGCTTTGTCAGCTATACGTTGGTGGTCTTACTGCTTTGTGAATAGCATATTACAAACGTATGCCTCTATCAATTTTGCATCAAGCTTGAACTTGAAAACTTTCTTCACGCCATCCCGGTCTCCAATGAAGACGTTGAGTAGGAAGGTCTCAAAAATTGGCTCAAATATGGGTAAGTCAATGATGGCAAGTTGGTTGTAGAGTGATTTTGCCTTGATGATGTAGGTCTCAATGTGACTGAAATTGTTGAGGCTCATCTGGAAGAGGTCTGTGAGGAGATGAGACTTGAAAGTGGATTCACCTTACATGTAGGTCCGTAGCAGATAGCACCATGGTTGTTTGGCACGTTTAGCATTTCCCTCATATTGGATGCTAGGATTTGGCTGGTTGTCAAGCACCATGTATGCAGCTTGTGGGAATTAGTTGAATTTCAACACAATGTGTGGTTCAGACCTTGGGGGAGGAGGTATACAATAGCCACTGTAGGAATTCCACATGTTGTGAATTTAAGCCACTTATTTGAACTTGTAGGCCTAGTGCGCGATGTTCTTGACAGAAAATTGGTGGATCTTGATCTTGTTCACAAGCACAATGGCTCTTGTAACTGGCAAAATTTCCTCTAATCCGTGTTACCCAAAGCCTTGTGTTGGAGATGTTGGGTTATTTGTTTTATACAGGTTTACGTTTGCTACTGATTGTTATGTCTCAAACAAAACCTATAGTGTTTGATGTGGTTGCCCCATGTATGTGTGAGGCATTGTTGCTTGAGGAGATGGCTTAAATGGTGCCATTGTGGGTATTTTGAGTGGAACCAGTGGATGTTGGGCTGGAAACTATTGCTTTATTCTTACTTGAGCTGATGTTACTGGTGGCAATTATGGAGGAATGATATGCTGCTGCATGAGTTTAGGAGGACCTAGCTAACGAAGATGTGCTCATCATGCTTGTGAATCTTTCTTGGTATGATTAAACTGTTGTTGTAGCTCTTGCTGTTGCTGATGTTCTAGTTGTTGTTGTTACTATATCAGCTATTTCTGTTGCTATAGCTTTGCCATGTGCTACTAAAGTTGATTCGTCTAAGCATCACGTGTGAGCCGCTCCTATTGGCGAAGTAGCTTTTGTGCACAAAGTTATTGCCATAAGGCCATGGTCTCTTAATCCATAGCTTGGCACGAAGGTGCTTTGTTGCCCCATGCGCTTTGCTTCAATTGCCAAGCGTTGAGCTTCTCCTGCCTTGCGTACTGCCTGATCACCAACATGACAATCCTAATCTTTCCCCATGCGCAAACCATGCAGGATAGAATTCTTATGTAGAGGTGGAGAGTTTCCACCTTTATTCTCCATCTCCATATTGCTCATGTAATCCATGTTGCGTTTGTAGACAGTAGGGTAGATCCAACCTTGGGCGCTAGAAGTTGCTAGATGCTCGCTGGCGTAAGTGAGTGGATTCCACAGGTCCTCTAATGTACCACTTTCTATGATTTTGACTTTAAATTCTGTTAGCAATGACCTTGCTTTGATAGCTTGTTGATGTCTATTGGGTGTTGGAAGGGCTAGGTTCCTTGCTTTTGGGACCGTTGTGCTTGGAGAGCAACCACAGATAGAGTGAAAGCCGGAACTTGGAAAATGTTGGGATAAAATGATGGCAGTTGATCACAACTATAGTACAACAAACAGTAGAGCAAACACAGTATAGCTTCAGACTAACTTTGAACCTTCACGCCTAGACACAACTCCTGGCCCACAGGTGGGATACGTTTAGAAAGACGGCTCTAGCAAAGTAGCTTGGGTCTAAGACATTGTCTAACCACCTCTTCTAAGTAGTGAGGCCTTCAGTTAGTCAAGGGTGTCCTCTTGCCTTGGCTGGCATATTGCAGTTAGGCTTCCTTACGTTATAAGAATATTGTCTTCACAATCGTAGCCTCAATTGATGTCTAAAATTTGTGGAAGCTACTGTGGTAGACTGCAAGCGGAAAGCTTGGTAATGGCTGAGTTGTTGAATGAAGACTACCAAGGTTGCCATCCTTTATAGCAGGATGCTAGCAAGTTAACATCAGTCCAAGCTGGTAGAAGCTTCCAACTGTAGGTGGGAAGATTTGTTACCAAGGAACCTTCATGTAAGAAGAAATCCCTCCATTCACTCCTACTACTGAGTCATGCATGGCTCTGCTAATAAAGAGCAGTCCCTGCTTCTGGCTTTGCATGTGGCTGATGACTCATGCATGCATGCTCAGATGTAGTGCTATGTCGTGCATGTATGCATAGATGTAGAGCCGTCCCTACTCTAGGCCTTGCATGCTGCTACTCAGTCGCATTGATGTAAGAGCCAATGCTACCGGTCCACACTGCCCAGTCAGGGGCAACCCCACCCTAACTAGATCTAGCCGAGAACCCAGCAATTCTGGTCGTACTGCACAGTTACTAATGTTTTTCGGTGAGCATGCACGCAGAGCTCTGCTGTGCATGGAACACATAAAATTTTATACTTTAGGGTCCATTCCTTCCACCGACCTAGATTTCAGAGTCTAATTGGGCCTGCGAAAGCAAGGAAAATCTCTGCCGACGGGCCTAGGATTTTTTTAGAAAATAATTCCGTAACTCCATACAAGCTCCTTCAATTCTAAAACAGAGTACCCCAGCTTGACCAAAAAAATTGGAACAGTAGGCATCACCTATAACAAAGGTGTAATACGGTGTTGCTAAAAAGAATATGGCAGCTATTAGAAACGATGAGAGCTTAACAAAGAATCTTCAAAAGGATTAAAAATAATTTCTCGTTGATAAGTATGTTGGAGCATTTATTGATCCATATATATTCCTCATTCTCACTAAAGTAGAAGAAATTGAGAGTATCCTTTGATTTCCAAAGAATCATAATTTGTTGCTATTTGTAAATCTTAATGATGAATCAACAAATTGTGGATGTGTTTGCAAAAAATCGGAGTGTTTCCACCTTGTCCAGGGGAACTCTTGCAATGAGGCGATACTTTATGCTGAATTTTGGCTTTACCATGGCTTAGTACTTTCTCCTTTATACGAGTCTATGTGAAGATTTTTATCTTTCCAAAATTGGAATTATTCATGTGGGGATTTTCCTTTTCTATAGGCCATTTTTTTTCTTTTTTTCTCAAAAAATAGGTTTTGGTTTATAGCCTGGACATGTACAAAGATTTTGGTGTGTCCAAGAAAGGTGAGAATACCTGAATCAACTCAATGGAGTGAAGTCTGAGGTTAAACAACTTGTCAATTGCCTTGTATAAGCCAATGTTTAAAACTACAATGCTTATAAGGTTTGTGTGAGGCACAATGAAGGCATAGCTCACACGTGACATTATGGGGGATTTAGAACATCATCATTGTCACTTTCAATGTTGGAAAGCATAGTACTCCATCATCGATCAAGACAACTAAGACTACCACCAATAGTGGAGTAGCCTGAACCGACGAGACAACTTCGAGCCAGAGTGGTAGTACGAGAGGAAGGAATAGTTGTGGCTCCAGTATTCCCTTAATTCTGTTCAACCCCATTGTATAAAAATCTATTGTGCATGTCTGGAAGCTGCTTTTGTCACTCTTATTAAAAAAACACAATATTTCTTGAGTTTGTACAAGGTTTCTTTCAGCAACCCATTGAGTATGGCAAGGAGTTGCCTGCTTGGAGAGGACAATTCTGGACATCTTGAAAACCTATGAACCAAGAAGAAAGTTGACATACTCAAACTCTTGGTGTATGGCAACAAGCCTTGCACAACGTTGTGCCTTATTTGGCACACACTCTCTCAACTTCATGTTATAGAGCTTCATGTTCTTTTGTTCCGCTTCTATATATAATTGTTGTACTTTGAATTTTTCTTTCGAATAAATCTAACATCAATTATACAAGCATTAGTTTGCACACCAAAGGTCCTCGCATGATGTTTAGCCCAACGCAGCTTTTGATGTGGTCGTGCAAAAATCAGATTAATTTCATAAAATTCAATACAACAATCTGATTTCCTACATGGATTACGTGGAATATTTTATTTAAAATATTCTTTCTTTTATTTCAAGTGCACAAATTAAATGCTGTTACGTTCATATTGTATTTTCTACATATGTATCTGATAGATATGTAGAAAATACAATATGAACATAGATTTATAATTCTTTAGAAAAGTTTATAGCAAAACTAATAGTTTACTATCTTTTCATCCCCATTTTTTAATTTCATCGGATTCTAATACGCTCAAATGAAACAAACTACTTATCTTCTAGTAGTTTGTTTCATTTGGGAATGAAAAGATAATACACCATTTTAAAATTTCCTAAAGAATTATAATACTACTATGTTTCAAAATTCGTATTTCATCATACTTTGCACTTAAAATAAAACGAGTTTTGCTAAATTTTCTTCTCTATTTAAGTTTTACCTTCTTCACCTTTCCATGAACAATTGAGATTTTTTATGAATACAGAGATAAATGATTTTTCTACGTTACACTTCATCTTATTCATTTTTTAGTCCCAAGTAAACCTATTTTTTCAATCTTTAAGATTTTGTCTCGTTTTCTGCTTATTTTTTGTGCTTGACCTAGTGACCTCAAGGCGTTTTGTACTTGGCTGATGTTTGCGCCTTCCTTACATATCAAGATTAACTTACCAAAGTATTTGCTTTTACGAGAGGATGATTGGTTTGTTACGAAAATCAAGTACCAAAACAAGCTCAAAAGGAGATAACCCATTATTTTCTAAACACTTTCTTGGCATTTAAAGTTAAAAGCACCACTCATGTATCCTTAAACATATAAGCACCAATATGAGTCAACTAGGGAGTATCTTTCTAAGAAACATTTTTAAGGAAAATGAAAACTTTGATTTTGGAATGAGTCAGAAACAATTTGAAGCTTCAAATCATTTAGTGGTATCATGAAAAACAATTTACTATTGTTTAAAAACAGAAAATAATCGAACCAAAAAAAACAGAAAACAATGCCAAAGCAAGAGAATTTGATTTTTCTAAGTTGGACATTTTGCTGAAGCATTGATAAATTTAAAATTTATTACCTTGATTATTTCCTTCTAAGTGAAATATGTTCTTGATTTATTCCATTTATATTTTTTTCGAATCTTTTCAAAATGTATTTGTATCTATGTTTTCTCAAGAAATGAAGAAGACTTAGTTACAGCTAAATAGTTTTAAATAAATTTGTCATATCTTCAGAATTTATTGGTAACAAATAGCATTTTCAAGAGTGATTTTTTTTAAGGTTTCCTTTTACATTTATTTTGTAAAATTAAAATAGATGTTGACATATTTGATAGGTTGTTCTTTTTTTTGACACAATTTTTGAACCTAAGTCCAAATAATGCTTTTACAAACATAGACTATTTCCGATTTAGAATATATAAAACCATGTTTCACAATATCACATCTTATTGATACCTTTATATATTCCAAAATAATATAAAATGCACTTGTATTCGTAAACATACATTCCAAACAAGTGAATATAGCTACTTACATTTTTTTCCCTAAAAGTCTTTACAACATGACATTGCAGTTTTTGTACAACGAATATAATGTACATGGTCTATTTTGAATCATTTTTTGGTGATGTTGCATAATACCTTTTATGTCACATTGAAACCACAAAGAAATAGTTGCAAAAACGTATTCAACATTCGATGAAATAATAGACTACATAGAAATTGTTATTGAATATCTACCTCTTTTGACTACTTCTCGTCATGAATTGTTTTAAAAAATTGCTTTTTGTATTTTTTTCCTAATGGTACTTTTAAGAGTCCAAATGTGTATGTCGGATCAATACAAAGAATACGATTTAAGGCTTTCTGTTAGTCTATGATTTTCACATTTAACTGAATGCTTATTGAATTCATGCTTATGAAAAGAGCATACGTTAATCACCTCATTTTGATGAATTCATGTATTGAATTATGGGAGAAACAGAACAGATATAAACATTAGTAGACTTCTACGAGATGGAACCATTACAATACATATAAGCATATTTTCCAAGGACATTTCATGAAGTTTATCACATTTTAAGGATTGGATTTTTTTTCAACATCACATCTCCATGATTCATCATTATGTTTTGAATACAGATATACATCTTCGCAAAGGTCAAGAACATATCATTTAAAAAAAATTACAAAAAAAATAGCTTACAATACGTCTTATTTAATTCACGTTGTTTGTTCAAGCTTAGTACTTCAGTTTAACAATATGTTTTCATAGTGGACTTGTTGATTATTAGCATTTAACAAGAAATACCATCCTTTTATGTTTTTTTTGTGTTGTAGTAGCAAACATCCGTCTTTCCTTTGTGAACAAGCCTAAATTAGAACTACTATTTTCCTTATGTTTAGCCTAACCTGTGTGTTAACTTCACATCAGACGTACGTCTTCTTGTCTGCTTGTTTCCTAGGTTACACTCGTCAGTTTGTTTGAACGAGTTCTCTGAGCTCTTTATGGTTCACCACGCATGGTGGTGAATTGTACAAGCTATGCCACGCGACCTTATAGGGGTTTGTCGCATTTGCTTGATCCATTCATTCTTTCCAACAAACATGCTAATTTCAACTCTTGATCCTTGCCTCCCTGTGACTCCCATAGCCTGAATCCCCCTCTAAGCTCTTCAGATCACTCTGCCTCACAGCTCTTAAGAGTACTCTTCTCTCACAGCTCTTAAGAGCACTCCCCCCTCACAGCTCTCAAGAGCACGTCTTCCCTCACACCATCAAGAGTTGATGTTAGCTCTGCAACATATTCTCGTCATCCCCCCTTACAAACAAAGAGCCACATGGCTCTTGGCAAGAGCTAAGTAATGAGCTCACACTTAGCTCTCGCTCAACCCACCCGGTGCTCACCCTCCAACTGCTTTGCTCTCCCCATCTTGCTAATTTATTCAACATTGCATTAAACCCGTAAACTGGCCTATGGTCTTCGCACCCCTTGCTTCTGCTTCTCCTATATCCATGGTCGCAGCTGACGACTGTCGCTGCTTCCACCACTTACACCGTTTCTGCCACCATTGCTCTTGCCTTGGCTGTCAAGCACCATCGAGGTCTTTGCGCGCGCCGTCTATGCGGTTCTTGGCCCTTGCCTTCCTTGTTGCTCTGTTATGGCTGTCGCCCTTATTGTGGCGGCTTCAACTTGCTTTGGTCTTCCCCTTCCTCACCCCACCAGTTCTGGGCATTTCGTGGCTTCCTTTTTGTCACCCCCCCCATGCTCAACCCCTGCCCTTTCCTGTTCCTCCTCCTTGTTACTATCCCATTTTTTTTCTACACTCCACTAACCCCTTATTTTTCTTGTCTCTTGTGCACGTTTGTCCTCCCCCCCCTGTTCCGTCTTTGGCTTTGGCCATACCTCGGCTCGTTCCCCTCCATACACTCGACCCTTGGCTCCTTAGCTCCAACCCTCCCATTAGCATTTTGCTATTTTCTCTCGTTCCTGTGGTCCTAACCCCTTGGCTCTAGGCCTTAGGCAACATGCCTAACTTTCTTGCCTTTCAGCTTTAGGCTATAGCTGCTAGCCTCCACGTTTTGGGATTTAGGTCCTTGTCTCATGGCATTCGGCCGCTTATCCCTCCGGACTCCACACCCTAGG
>SZWC01014075.1:0-10000 GCA_023375785.1 Penium margaritaceum | reverse complement strand
CAAGCTCGCATTGTATCGGTCTTGCATGAGGACATGCGATGTGGCCATCAAGGACTTAGGATTTCCCTGCACCAGGCAGTCACGATTTCAAATTTCATATCATCTAGGCTAATGATTTTACTCTAGCGATTCTTCATCTCAAAATTGTTAGGTTTGCTATCTTCACCAAGAAATGTTGCCAAATAATTCATGCATTTTAGTACATAACGTTTGCACACTAAATGCATGATAAGTGCACTACCACACTCTTTTTGAGTGCACTCACCACATACACTACCTTGTACACTTAGAGCCCCTCTAGACCGTCAGATGAGTACTGGAGCAAAAGAACAGGATAACAATTTTGATATGCAAGATTCTGGGAGTAGCTTGCCGTTAAGTGTGCCATGGACTGATAAAATGGGTGACAGTCAAACAACAGTTGCACATCAATTGTACTAGTAGACAATCTAGATAACTTAGCCAAAAAGGACTTTATAGACAATTCATGCCTTCGTTTCCTCAATATATTGTACAACATCTTTAACTTCAATTTCTACCTCCGAAAGATGACCCTGACATTGTGCATTTTGACAAAAATGAAAAAAATATTCAAGCAAAAAAGGAACATGTTCAATGAAAAAGGAATAACTCTTCAAACACGGAATGATCTTCCCCAAAATTTAAATTATGAACAGTGTTTATGAGACATATCGCAAAAGTTTTGTAATACAAGTTTGTTTCCAACATAGGACAAAACACACATTTTATTCCATCAATCATATCATTATGTAATAAGAACTACAAAATACTTGAATGTATCATTTCATGAATATGAAGCGCAAAAAATTGAACTATAAAGCACTTAAATCCTTATCAAGTGAGAATTATTTACAAATATAAGACAACAAGCCCAGATATTTTAGGACACGACAGTGTAACGTACCAAGTGCACTCTTGGTGTATTTTAAAATGTAGACCAAGTGCACTCTCCACATACATCGGGCCCACACACTTGGGTTCTTCCCAAGAAGAGAAACGTTTTGCCATATAAGACAAAATCAAAGATGTGCTAGGACATATGAGACAAATGTGCGCATTGAGTGCATTGCTAATGTTCTTTTAAATGGTGACCGAGCACACTTGCCCTATACACTAGTTCCACGCACTGTGGTCCTTCCTAAGGAGAAAACTGTTGGGCTATATTGGACGCAGAGGAAGCTTTGCTCTGACATATGAGACAAATGAGCTCATTCAGTACACCCTTAGTGTAATTTTGTATGGTACATGAGCGCACTTGCCATATGCACAAACCCAACACACTGGAGTCCATTCAAACAAGAGTTTTTTTCCATATAGGACTGAACTACACTCTTCTCATATAGTATGAAAAGAGTTTGAGGTCCTGCCTTATAAGGGAACACACTAGAGGCATAGACGAGAAAATTGGTGTTTGAAATTTCCCAATTTAACCATATCTTGCGTCTTTTTGCCGTTCCATGTTTTGTGTCCCCTTTCTTCCCTCATACCACGTGCTTGGTGCATCTTGGCAATCAATCGGCAAGCTCGGCATCTCGTCCATCTTGCTCTCTCTCGTTCCCGCTTTTCCTCTCCGTCACCTCCCCATAACAAACTCCCTTCAATACACAATCCACAAAATGATTTCTCCCTCACCTCTGCACACGGTTTGGTCCTCTTGTAGTCGTGTGCTCATCACCTCTCTTGCTCTGTCCCTCACCTCGTGTAGCACCATGCCTGAGCTCAGCCATGCCCGTGCCATGGCCACTATAGCTGGTGCCAGAGTTGCCCGTTCGTAGGCACAAGTCATTGATGTCTTCTCCCGTTCCCCTAGTCATTCTGCTTCCGACGGCTCAAGTCTTGTCAACGCGTCCACAGTTCTATCACCTCAATCCGTTGCATCTACAATTGTGAATTATGCCCTCATTACTTGATGTGCTCCTTTCCCACCAACTGCGCCTCCTCAGCATGCTCTTCTTTGAGATCCACATGCTCTCCTCAAAATTGCCATCATTCATGCCCTTGCGGCCCGTCCGGCTCTCGACCACTCCTTTGCCCCGGCTTCCCTTACTGTTCCTATGGCTCATCCCCTCCCTGTCGACTTTGCTCGCGGTCCTATGAGAGTGAGCGCTGCCATCGCTTTTGGTGGTACGATTACTCCTGGTGGTGGTAGCCCCCCAAGGGGTGCTACTACCGTTGCTAGTGTCGTTGGTGCTTTGGCTGGTACTAGTGGCGCTTCTATTGCTGGCGTAAAAAATGGCACCATCCCTTCTCGTCTTGCAGTTGGTGCTGATGCTTCCGGTGGTTTTGTTGCTACGGGAGGTGTTTCTTCTGTTGGAGGTGACGCTAGCATAGGTAGTGCTATTGTTTTTAGAGCTCCTATTATTTTTGGGGGGTATGCTACCTTGACTGGGCGTGGCATTAGTGGTGGCTCTTTACCCGTCGGAGGGCCTCTTGTTGCAAGCGGTCTCCACCTGGTGACCTTCACGCTGCCCTTGCCTGACCAAGACTCGTCTCAATGCCATGATGCTTACGTTGCTTAGCTTGTCACCCACGATCTACGATCTTCCACATAGTCGATGCCTCTCACCTCTGCTCCTCACCAATTTTGAAAACCTTGTGTATGCATTTCTGTGCCCCATGTGTGGCCATGGATGTGCAGTGCATGGGGATCCGACGGTTTGTGGTGATCCAGTTAGACACAAAGACAATCTCCAATGCACGGCCTCCCTCTCCTTTTGCCGCGCCGTCATTTGTCTCCAGCCAGCTGTCGGCCCATGCCTGCTCCAATACCCTCTTTAGTCCTTGCACGTACAGTAGATCAGTGTGACTAATTCTACCACACCTAATTAAGACCTCAATGTTGTTGTTTTCTAGGCCTAGAGTAGGCTTGTTAACTTCTGGCCTACGTTGGCCACTCGAGGGTAGGCGCGGTATGTGCCGCACATTTTCCGGGTCAAGGGGCGGGTTCACCCTCAACCTCGCGGTGCGCCAATGAGCTCTCGCTGGCCAACTGGTGACGTTGAACTAGTGAGCCCCACTCGCAACACTAATGTGTGTTGATACTTCGGCACTTGTAGTTTTTGTTTTGTCTTGTGAAAAACCAGATCGAGACCTTTCATGGTTGTTTGACCACCATTTGAGGCACCTTCTGTTGCATTAGAACCATGGAACCATTCTCATGGTAATGGAGCTATGTCCAGGGCCCAAAGTGCAAGAGATCTAACTGTACGTGCCAAAAAGGGTGGCTGCTGCCATAGGCACATGACTTTGATGAGGGTCAGCAAAGCATGGGAGAGCACATAGGACGCAACAGTGCGACATGTGTGTCAAGGGACAGCGCGCGAGGCTAGGGAAGCCTTCGCACATGTCAGGAAGGCATAGGAGAAGGCGAGAGCAACGATTCCTACGTCCATGCCCTCTTTCCCTCACCCCGGAGTGTCCATCCGTGATTTTTAGGTTACAAATGGTGGCTGGGGAGGCTAGGGTGGCTGTGCAGGGTCTCACGACTACCTCAGCAGTTTCCTCATAGAGCTTTGGGCTCCCGGCAGAAATCTGGGCCCAAAGTGGGCCCGACAAATTGCTGCCAAGATTTGGCTAGCCCTCTTGTCCCCATATGAAGGGCAAGGATGTGTGTTACCACCTTCCCTTAGGCTAGAGAAGTGCTAGACATCATTCCTTTGTCATCATGAGCAAAGTAGAGGGCGGTGGCAACATCAACCTAGTGGCCGTGACCCTCGCCGCCGCCGCCATGGTGCAGCTAGCCCTCGGGTGGTAAAAACTCTCTTCCTTGCAACTGGGCAGCTGAGAGTTTTTTTCTTGGAAGGACCTCTTCTTGTCGTATGCACCGTAGCATTGGTTGGAAGAGTACTACTTAAACCCTCTCTCAAACGCCACAAGTGATCTCGTGTTGCTCCGTGCCTTCAACGCACTACTCCACGTCGTCTTAGATACTCAGCTGCACACCTTGTGCCTTTTTTTCTTTTGAGGGAAGGGTGAAGATCCATCCAAACCTTGTACTGGCGCACTTTGACTACATGACGCTTGGAGGCACCCCTCCAGCCAATATGAGGAGCATAGCATAACCTAAGTGGTGACCCTGCAAGGTTGCCTGCGTAACCTCTACTGTAATCCTAGAGGACCAGTTGCCAAATACTACAACAACGCGATGGACATACACAAACGCCTGCTTGACCTTGGTGCTCCGTGCTCCATTCTTAAGTGGCTAGATGTAGTGCTGCTCCACCTCGTCAAACACTATTAGGAGATTTGGCGTGACATATTTTGTTGCAATCTAGTTTTCGAGTCGAGGGCATTGTCCACTCAACCATCTTCAAGGATTTGTAGAAATATGAAGGCATTCTCAAGGGTGAAGCTCGTAACATGTCGTCACAATGATGGAACCTAAGAGGTCAACCGTGGTGGCGGTCGTGGTAGCGACCGCGGTAGTGGTCATCAGACACAGTGGTGTAGTTACTGTAACCAGACGGGGCACTTCTAGCAGAGGTGTCCCACACTCCAACGCCAAACGATGGTGAGGTAGTAGATGCAACAATAGTAGTGGCAGCAATTGTCTCAGTAGTAGCTGTTTTGTTGGGTCTACTTATCACCCAGACAGCTTGGAGGACCTCACGTGCCTAGACAAAATGCGCTCTCGGCTATGGAGGCAGTCACTATGGGAAATCCTCCTTAGCAGCACTGTGTGCAGCAGCAGCCGACCCTAGGGCCATTTGCATACCTTGGGCCCTACTATGTCATGCTGTTTTCCATGACACCATTCCAAGTCCTAAAGTGGGCACAGCGCGTGTACAACACAATGGCGGTTGTGCCCGCTAATGAATCTCAAGTCGTCTTCCAGATCTACACCCACCAGAGCCCTCACCAACGACTTAGCTTTCAGGTCCGCGACTTGGGTATACACATGTGACCACATCGCATACATTGCCCATGCACATATGGTTGCTTGACACAGCATCCTCACATCATATGTCTTTTCATCGTCATTTGTTTGCATCGTTGTACGCTACGCCTGATATGCATGGTGTTTGTCTTGGTCTGGGGAGGTGCTAAGGGTTGAGGGCACCAAGACAGTGACGATCCAAGCGCCTGCTACGATCATGTGGTTGACTAGTTTCCTATACGTCCCTCATCTCAAGATGAACGTTTTTTCGGGGGGGCAATTAGACAGGCAAGTGGGTATGTCTACAATTATGCATGATCAGAAGTGCACGATCTATGGTGCAAATGATAAACTACTGGGTGACGGGTTACTACATGACTTCATGTTGTACCACCTGACACTGTTTCCTTTCCTTCCATCAAACCAAGCAGAGGCACATCTAATAACCATGACGGGCCCGCAGCATGTTGATCTCTTGCACTAGCAATTGGCACACATCAATACTGAACTTTTCATCAAACAACTGAAACATCGACCTGCCCATGTCCTGAATCCCAAAGGCTGTCCACACAATTTGAAGGCAACAGCTTGCCTAGAATGTAAAGAAGGTTAAGCACACCAACAGAGTCTTGTCTCATAACAAGCAAGCAGGGAACCACTGGAACTTGTGCATGCAGATCTCACAGGACCAATGCATGTCCCCTCGGTGCAGTATGTGTCACATAATCTACTGATACTGACGGCTGAGTACAGTCGTTTTTGTTGGGCCTTTCGGCTGAAAACCATGACAGATGCACAACCCGCAATGATGGAATGGATTCCCTTGGTTGAGAGGCAAACTGGTGGCCCTCTGTGCATATTGCGCATAGACCGGGGTGGAGAGTTTCTGTCCTCTGGAAATTGAACTCAAGGCTAAGGGGATGTTTCATCAATCCATATGACCATACACTCCCTAACAAAAGGGAGTGGCTCAAAGGTGGCACTGAATATAGGGGGATGCACTTCGCACTCTACTGGCCGAGTCAAGCTTTTCCTTTGGGTTCTGGGAAGAGGTTGTTAAGTACATCACTTGGGTCTGGAACTGGGTGCCCCAAGGACCCTTGCCAAATTCAGTCACCCCATGGGAAAGGTGGTTCAAACATCGGGCAGATTTGCGTCTGACCCGGTTCTGGGGCATGATGGCATGTGTGTGGTTTGCAGAACCACAAAAGACTCATCAACTGAGTCCACGCAGCCGGTGGTGTGCCCATGTTGGAGTCTCACATGCTTCAAAAGCATGGATATTTTGGAATCCCATTAACCATTCATTTGTTGAGGGTCAGGATGCCTCATTCTTGAAGCGCATTCCATACAAAGTCTTGACAACCCTGAAGCAGTCGCCAACACTCACAATCCCTAGCCAATATCCAAAGTATGCAAGTGTCCTAGTCTGTGTCCCTGTTGCCACAATGCAGTTTGACCGGCCGCGGTCCACAGAATAGTCGCGTGATGCTCATGAGGCATAGTCTAGCTCCACCGATACTCACACAAATCCAGATGCATTGGTGTCACACATCGTGCCGAACACAGACACTACCACACAACCTAACCCATTCCTTTGGTTGCAGCGTAATGTAGCAAGAGTAAACTACAAACTTTTCTATCACACTGTTGGTCTAACTTGTCTTAAAACCCCTCTCACGAAACCATTGACAGTTGAAGAGGCAAGGAGTTGCCCTGACACTGTAGAGTGGGAGAAAGCTATGGCTGACAAGCAGAACGTTGTGCTTGAGCATGGCGTTCAAAAACTCATCCCACTCCCACCTCGACGGAAAGGAATTGATTTGAAGTGGGTGTACAAGGTGAAGAATATGTATGGTCTTCTAGAAAAATGTAGGGCACGCCTTGTGGCCAAGGGTTTTCACCAAGTACCTGGTCAAGACTTTACAGACACGTATGCTCCAATAGGCAAGTACACCTTGAGTCGTGTCGCACAAGGATTTGCAGCCCACGAGGACTTAGAGATCCATTAAATGGATGTAAAAAATGCCTTTTTCAATGGCCCCTCAGGAGAGGCATTGTATGTAAAACAACCATCAATCTTCAATGATGGCACCGTTTGGGTGTGGCTTCTGCTGAAACCTTTGTATGGCTTGATGCAAGTACCCTGATGTCGGAACAAGGAGATACATAGCACGTTAGAGAGCGAGGTCTTCATGCAAAGAATCTGAGGTATCGTTAATCGACCCAAAATCATACATTTTACAAACAGTGTATGAATAACTGTATTTTTGTATCCATAGATTTATCAACAATCATAAACATGAATGTATGTCATCGGAACCCACATATGCATTCCTTTTCAATCATGAAATAAATGAAGGTGTTCCTTTTAAATAGAGATTTTTTGGTGAATGATCAATGTTCACTTTTGTGTTCACTTCCCAATACACTTTTGTGCACACAGTTTTCAGGGTGGACTGATTGGTTGTATATGAAGTATCTCACATCCTTGTTTATTTGCTGGTTGAAAAACGTCCCGGTAGCTCTTATCGTGTACGTTGACGACCTCCGAATCCTCTGGCGTTCTCTCCCTATTTTCCAAAATGAAAAGGCACTGCTTACTACGCACAACCCCTTGACAGACTTAGTAGAGGCACAAAGCGTCTTGGGCATGAAAATCACTCGTGACAAGAGAACGCACACGCACTCTCCATGAAGGTCAGTTCATTATAAAACTTACGACAAGGTTTCGCGCCTTGGTCCATCACCTTCCTCGACAACACTCTTTGATGAGCCCCAACGTCTATGCCCACCTCCTTCATGAAAACACCACAAACTACAGCCCCACCACTAATCCTATACTATACAGGCAAATCATTGGTTGTTTGACTCTAGCACACGTCCTGACATCTCTTGTGCTGTGGAAACACTCATCCAAGTCAACGAGCAACCGTACATAAAAAATCACAAGAAATCACTCAAGCTCTTGCGCTATTTGTTTGACACTGCGTCGCCGAGTCTCGTCTTCACCACATGCATGGGTGCCTTGCTTGATGGGTACTATGACGGTGGCTATGCATAAGACAGAGATGCACGCAGTTGGGGTGGGTATGTTTTTCGCATCTGGGGCACAAGCGTCTCTTGGTGTAGTGCAAAACGGTCATGTGTAGCATGTAGTGTGGCTAAGGACAAGAACATGGCATTGAGGGAGGCATCATGTGAAGCCACATGGTTGCATAGAGCGCTGGGGGAATTGGTCTCAACAGTGGGACCTATTCCTATGCACATTGATGACTAAGTTGCATATCGCATCACAGTGAATGACGATGTCTTACATCCACACACAAAGCACATAAGCGTCGAGTACCATTTTGTACATGAACCACTGGAAGCCAATGAGGTGCAAGTGTGTGGGATGAGTGGAGATGAGCAACTCGCAGACTTCCTGACAAAAGCCCTCCCCCCCTCAACCCTTCCTGTGCAACTCCATCAACTTGGCTACATGCATGCGACACCCTCGGCCAAGGGGGCGTGATAGCCACTGTGTATACTTTTGTGCCCTTTGTGTTTTCGTAGGTGTGCAGTGCATGCGAACCCGACAGTTGGTGGTGATCCACACTAGACGTAGAGAAAATCTCCAACGCACGCCCTCCCTCTCCTTGGCTACGCCGTCATTTGTCTCCTATCGGCCGTCGGCCCATGCCAGGTCTAAGACCTTCTTACATCCTTGCACTTGCAGTAGATCATAGTGTGAATCTTCTTACCAAACCAAGTTAAGACCTCAATGCTTCTATGTTCTAGGCCTAGATAAGGCTTGTTCATTTCTGGCCTACATTTGCCAATCGAGGGCAGGTGCGGCTAGTGCCGTGCTTTTTCCAGGTCGAGGGGCGAGTTTTCCCTTGACCTCATAGTGTGCTGGCGAGCTTTGCTCACCAGCGGATGATGGAGGCTCAACTAGCAAGCCTCAACCATCACAAAACTGTGTCTAACTACTTGGACACGTGTAGTTTTTGTTTTTTCTTACACAAAACCAGATCCAGACCTTTCATGGTTGTTCTACTAAGTTTGACGTGCCATCTGTTGCATTGGATCCATAGAACCATTCTCGACGTTTCCGCCATGCCTTTTAGCAATTGGTTTGCTCTCTTTGTCTCCTAAGCACATATGCACAATCTCTCAGAGTACATTCCCACTCCTTCCCTCCCTCTCACGCACCCAGACCGTGCACGCCTAGCCTTTCATTTGATATACTCTATCGTCCCCACGGTCGCTCTCAGCCGGCTCAATCAATATGCCCGCACCCCCATTCTTCATGCGCGCACTCCCAAGGCTTGGGCCTTCCTTCTTGTGCTTTACTCCTTTGATTAACTTTGCTTCTCCACCTCACTCCTAGCTGATATCCGTGCTCTTTGTCATCGTCCCAACGAGTCGGGGCCTACCTAGGTCTCGCCGAGCTTCACCAGAGTTAGCTACTCATGGCAAGTACTCTCTTACGGACAAGGATCTTGTGACCTCCTTTGTTTCTAGCTTAAGTCCTACCTTCTTTGGTGCTTGCACCTCCTTCCCTCTCACCTTGACCCTGTAGCATGCCTATCAGACCCCCGGTTCTGTCTTACCAGCTCTCCTTGATGACCTTAGAGTGTTCCAGACTGCAACTTAGCCTTCTTCTGCTCTTGCTAAGCCCATTCTTCTCGATGCTCTCCCTGGCACCCTCCCGCCCCTTCCCACACATGCTCTTTTTTTCTACGCTTACGTTGGTGGCGGCGGTGGTTGCCCGACCATTTGCCTAGGTAATACCTGGAAAATGCCTGACAATGCACAGACAATGCTTTCCAATGTCTGGGCAATGCTTGGCAATGCCTGGCAATGCCTGGACAATGCCTGGAAATACCTCGGTAATGCCTGTCAATTCCTTGCAATGCCGTGGTAGCGCCTGGGTAATGCTTCGATATTTCTTGCAATGCCTCGACAATGCCTGGCAGTGCCTGGTCAACGCCTGGAAATGTATGGGAATGGCTTGGAAATGCTTGGCAAATCTTGGCAATGCCTGGTAATGCCTGGGCATTGCATGGCAATGATTGGACAATGCCTGGCAATGCCTAGGAAATGCTTGGGCAATAC
>SZWC01014074.1:17671-56538 GCA_023375785.1 Penium margaritaceum | reverse complement strand
GCACTTACACAAACTTACATGCACTTACATGTACTTACACCCACTTACACGCACTTACACGCACTTACACGCACTTACACACACTTACACGCACTTCTATACACTTACACGCACTTACACGCACTTACACGAACGTACACGCGTTTACACGTACAAACACACACTTGCACATACTTACACGCATTTACATGTGCTTACATGCACTTACACACACTTACACACATTTACTTGCACTTACACGTACTCATACGTACTTACACGCACTTTCACGCACTTACACGTACTTACATGCACTTACACACACTTACACGCACTTACATGAACTTACACGTACTTACACGAACTAACACGTACTTACACACACTTACACACACTTACACGCACTTACACGCACTTACACATACTTACACGCACTTCCACGCGCTTACACGCATTTACACATACTTACATGCACTTCCAATCACTTACACGTACTTATACGAACTTACACGCACTTACACGCACTTACACGCACTTACACACACTTACACGTACTTATACGCACTTACACGCACTTACACACACTGACACGCACGTACACGCACATACACACACGTACATGTACTTTCACAAACTTATACACACTTACATGCACTTACACGCACTTACACGTACTTACGCCAACTAACACACACGTACACACACTTACACGCACTTACACAAACTTACACGCACTTATACGTACTTATACACACTTATACACACTTACACGCACTTACACGCACTTACACACAGTTACACGCACTTACGCGCACTTACAAGCACTTACACATACTTAAACGCATTTACACGCACTTACACGCACTTACACGTACTTACACGCACTTATACGTACTTATATGCACTTACACAAACCTACACGCATTTACACGCACTTACACGCACTTACATACAAAAACACGTACTTACACGCACTTACACGTACTCACACACACTCACACGCACTCACACACACTTACATGCACTTATACGCACTTACACGCACTTACACGCACTTACATGCACTTACACGCACTTACATGCACTTACACGCACTAACACGCACTTACACGCACTTACATGCACCCACACACACACACGCTCTTACACACACTTATACATACTTATACGTGCTTACATGCACTTACACACACGTATACGCACTTACACATACTCACACGCACTTACACGCACTTATACATACTTACACGCACTTACACGTACTCACACACACTCACACGCACTCACACACACTTACACGCACTTACATGCACTTACACACACGTATACGAACTTACACATACTCACACATACTTACACGTACTTACACGCACTTACACGCATGTTCACGCACATACACGCACTTACACGCAGTTACATGCACATACACACACTTACTTGTACGTACACACACTCACATGCTCTTACATGCACAAACACACACTTACACGCACTTACACGCACTTATACATGCTTACACGCACTTACACGTACTTACACGCACTTAATTTCACTTACACGTACTTTACGCACTTGCACGTACTTTCACGCACTTACACTCGCTTACACACACTTACACACACTCACACACACTTATGCACACTTCCACACACTTACACACACGTACATGAACTTACACGCACGTACACGCACTTACACGTACATACATGCACTTACATGCACTTACACGCATTTACATGGACTTACATACACTAACACGTACTAACACATGCTTATACACACAAACATGCACTTACATGCACTTACATGAGCTTACACGCACTTACACACAGTTACACGCACTTTCACGCACTTACACACACTTACATGCACTTGCACGCACTTACACGCACTTATACATACTTACACGTACGTATATGTACTTACGTGTACTTACACGCACTTACACACACTTACACGTACTTACACGTACTTACACACACTTACACGTACTTACACCCACTTGTACGCACTTGCACGCACTTACACGTACTTACACGCACTTACACGCATTTATATACACTTACACAAGCTTACACACATTTACACGCACTTACACGCACTTATACACAATAACACGCACTTACACACACTTACACACACTTACACACACTCACACACACTCACAGGTACTCACACATACACATTTACACGCACTTATATGCACTTACACGCACTTACACGCACTTACACGCACTTAAATGCACCTACACGCACTAACGCGCACTTACACACACTTACATGCACTTACATACACACACGCTCTTACACACACTTACACACACTTACACGTTCTTTCATGCACTTGCACACACTTACACGCACTCACTTACTCACACATACTTACACGTGCTTACATGCACTTACTCGCACTTTCACGCACTTATACGCACTTACACGCACTTACATGCACGCACATACACGTACTTGCACTAACACACACTTACATGCATTTGCACAGACAAACACAAACTTACTCACACTTACACGCACTTATACGTGCTTAGACGCACTTACACGCACTTACACACACACACTTGCACTTACACTTACTTTACGCACTTGCACGTACTTTCACGCACTTACACGTGCTTACACGCACTTATACACACTCACACGCACTTATGCACACTTGTATACACTTACACGTACTTACATAATCTTACACGCAGGTACACATACTTACACGCACTTTCACGTACTTTCACGCACTTACATGCAGTTACACGCATTTACATGCACTTACATACACTAACACGCACTTACACATGCTTACACACACTAACATGCACTTACACGCACTTACATGAACTTACACGCACTTCCACATACTTACACGTACTTACACGTACTCTCACGCACATACACGTACTTACTTGGGCTTGCACGTACTTACACACACTCATACACACTTACACGCACTTACCCGTACGTATACACACTTACACGCACTTACACGCACTTACACGCACTTACACGCACTTACACGTATGTACACATACTTACATACACTTACACATACTTACACGCACTTACACACACTCACACACACTTACACGCACTTACCCGTACGTATGCACACTTACACGCACTTACACGCACTTATATGCACTTACATACAGTTACACGCATTTACACACACTTACACACACTTACACACACTTACACGCACTTACACGCACTTATATGCACTTACATACAGTTACACGCATTTACACACACTTACACACACTTACACACACTTACACGCACTTACACGCACTTATATGCACTTACATACAGTTACACGCATTTACACACACTTACACACACTTACACACACTTACACGCACTTACACGCACTTATATGCACTTACATACAGTTACACGCATTTACACACACTTACACACACTTACACACACTTACACGCACTTACACGCACTTATATGCACTTACATACAGTTACACGCATTTACACACACTTACACACACTTACACACACTTACACGCACTTACACGCACTTATATGCACTTACATACAGTTACACGCATTTACACACACTTACACACACTTACACACACTTACACGCACTTACACGCACTTACACGCACTTACACACACTTACACGCACTTACACATACTTACACGCACTTACACACACTCACACACACTTACACGCACTTACACGCACTTATATGCACTTACATAAAGTTACACGCATTTACACACACTTACACACACTTACACACAATAACATGCACTTACATGCACTTACTCGCACTTACACGCACTCACATGCACTCACACGTACTCACACGCACTCACACACACTTACACGTACTTATACGGACTTACACACACTTACACGCACTTACACGTACTTACACGCACTTACATGCACCTACACGCACTAACACGCACTTACACGTACTTAAACGCACTTACACAAACACACGCTCTTACGCACATTACACACACTTACACGTGCTTACATGCACTTACATGCACTTATACGCACTTACACGTACTCACACGTACTCGCACGTATTTACACGTACTTACACGCACTTACACGTACTTACATGCACGTACACGCACTTATTTGTACGTACACACACTTACATGCACTTACATGTACAAACCCACACTTACACATACTTACACACACTTATACGTGCTTACACGTACTTACACACACTTACACGTACTTATTTGCACTTACACATACTTTATGCACTTGTACGCACTTTCACGTACGTACACGTGCTTACATGCACTTACACACTCATACGCACTTATGCATACTTACACACACTTACACGCACTTACATGAACTTACACGCACGTACACGCACTTGAACGCACTTACACGTACTTACACGCACTTACATACACTTACACGCATTTACATGCACTTACATACACTAACACACACTTACACGTGCTTACACACACTAACATGCACTTACACGCACTTACATGAACTTATGCACACTTACACGTACTTGTCCATACTTTCACGCACTTACACGCACTTACATGCGCTTGCACGCACTTACACACACTTATACATACTTACACGCACTTACATGTACTTACACGCACTTACACACACTTACATATACTTACACACACTTACACGTACTTGCATAAACTTACACGCACTTACACGCACTTACATGCACTTGCACGTACTTTCACACACTTGCACGTACTTGCACGCACTTGCACATACTTACACGCACTTGCACATACTTACACGTATTTACACACACTTACACGTACGTACACACACTTACACAAACTTACACACACTTACACACACTTAAACACATGTACACGTACTTACACGCACTTACAAGTACGAACGGACACTTACACATACTTACACGCACTTACACATACTTACACGCATTTAAATGCACTTAAATGCACTTATATACACTTGCATGCACTTGCACACACTTACACGCACTTAGACGTACTTACACACACTTACACGCACTTACACGCAATGACACGCACTTACACACACACGTTTTTACACACACTTACACGTACTTATACGCACTTGCACACATTTACACGCACTTACACGCACTTAGACGCACTTACACACACTTACACGCACTTACATACACTTGCACACACTTACACGCACTTGCACGAACGTACATGCACTTACACGCACTAACACGCACTTACAAATACTTACACGCACTTACATGCACTTACACGCACTTACATAAACTTACACGCACTTACACGCACTTACACACACTTACAGCGGCTTGGCTGTGGTGGGAACACAGACGTGCATCTTCTTGTGCCGTGTTGAAGAGGGAAAAGGGTGAGTTGCCAGTTACCGGTACCGTTACTCGATCTCCCACAGTGACGAGGGCGTGTTCCTTCGTACCGGTGGCGGAGGTGAGTTGCATGAATCCAAGTGAGAATAGGAGGTTGCCTTGCCGCGGAAGGAGATAGTCCATGCCCAGGAGGACGTCACAAGTCTGTGCCTGTGTGACTTGGACATCCATTGGTTCGTGAAGAGAACCCACCTGCATGGGCAGGCCCCAGACTTCTCCGTCCCCATAATCCATCCCTCCTGCATAATTGCTGAACAGCCGACGTATTGGAAGGATGCGGTCCGTCCATCCAACGAGGCACAGGACGCGGAGTGCCACGGTAGTGTGGGTTGCCCCTGTGTCGAGGATAGCGAGGAACTTACGGCCGCAGATCCAAGTCACGCAACAGGCAACTTCGTAGTGGCAGTCATCGTGGTGAGGTGGTCCCAGAGGCTGTGGTGCCCAACTCCAATCCATCTCCTCCGTGGTCAACTCCGATAGGGCCTCCGCTATGACCCGTGGAGTGTTCTGAGTGCCGTGTGTCGGAGTGGTACAAGTGAGGGAGATTCCGACGGTCTGGTGGCGATGGTTGGCTTCGGGTGAATTCTTCCCTGAGCCGTGGAGCCAGCTCGGGGTGAAGTCGGAGAAAATCGAAGAAGTTCACGGAGGCGATGGGAGTGTTGAAGAGTTTATCTACAGGATCTGTGGACTCTGCCGCACGGGCGGGAGCATGGTGGGGCACCGACAAGGTATTAGGGGAGGCTGGAACTTTCGTGGGTGTGGGATCCGTACTTCGTCGCTTTTCCAGAGGTTGCACAGAATGGGTAGTGACGGCCTCCTGCAGTCAGGCCTCGGGAGTTTCTGCCCATCTCCGCAGATCGCTCTGGAGTTGTGCAGCCTCCTGCAGGTCCCATCCGTGGGGCTTGAGTCGACGGGCTTGGGTGATGAGCTCTGTTTCCTGAGGTGTGGGTGTTACCTCCGTGGTTTCATCCTCCGCCATAGGCAAGTCCAGCTTTACGTTACGGGCACCGGCCGCGGGGTTTGGCGGCGGATTTGGCAAGATACCCTCGCCTGTTCCCTGGGTCACCTGGTCTTGTCCAGTGGGGGTGGAGGCGGTTGTTGTTGCTGCTGCTGCTNTTGCCGCTGATGCTGCTGTTGTTGACCCGGCCACGTCTGGTTATAATACTGCTGCCAATGCTCGACCATGGGATCCTGAGAGACCGGGTCAGAGCGCGAAGCTGCTTGTCGTTTGCGTGGGCAATCCCGAGCAATGCCTTCCAGGCTGTGGCAAGTGTGGCAAGCTCTCGGCTTCTGCTGCTGCGGGGGCAGGGCGTGGGAAGGGGGGGGGTGCATGAGTCTCACCGCTCTGGTATTGCCGGGTGGACCGTTGTCTGGTGAAAATACATGTGGCGTCCCGTACCGTGTCCTGGAGGGAATGATAGTGGTCCGCGATCATGAGGCTTCTGATTTCATTGGGAAGTGTGCGGATGAGGTTTTGCAGCAGAACCCATAGCGGCAGGCCTTCCCCGTGCGGGCTTCTGGCCACCGAAGCCCAGGTCAGGAACTGGTCCAAAAATGTGTGGATATCGTCATCCTTGCGCATTACCTCCTTTTCAATCTTCCGCAGCACTTCCTCCTTCGTCAGGTGCTTGAAGCGTTCAATAACGGCATTGCCAAAGTCCTCGAAAGAAGGGAAAGGCGCCCGCGTGTTGTACTAGTCAGCTGGAGTCCACTGGAGATGAAGATCCACGGTGGTGAGGTAGAGGTCAGGCGGAATTCGGCCAATGCTAGCATAGAGGGTGATTTGTTTGAGCCAGACCCAGGGGTCCTCCTCCAGGACACCCTTGAAGGAGTCCAACCGCGGGATATTGGCGGGTTCAGAACGGATGTGATGCAGCTGCGGAATGGTGCTACGGTTAGTCGTCAACGCAGTCACAGCACGTGGGGGTGGAATGGTTGCAGGAGGGGCCGCGGAGTATCCCGTTGGGGGGTTCAGTATCTGGGGCTGTCCCGCGGGCATAGGAAAGCCTGGCTGCATAGATGGGGGAAGCATGTACCAAGAGGGAGGCGCTGACGCAGTAGTGGTGTAAGGTGTGGAGAAGAATGCCGTCCCAGGGAGCGGAGCCTGAATCTCGGGCGCTGATGGCATCATCTAGGGCATCCAATACGGTTGGTTGACAGGAAACGCCGCCACAGAATAGCGCTGAACTGCTGGTCCCATGCTGGCAGTCAGGGCTGCTACCGTTCCCGCAGCGCGTTGTGTTCCATGTGTCTGCTGTGGCAACAGGTGCAAATGGCTCTGCATTGTTGGTGGTGGATGTGGCATTGGTGGCGGTGCTCCCATAAGCACTGTTCCAATCATTTGCTGATGGGGAATTTGTTGCTGGACAATTGCTGGCGGCTGCGGTGGGGCGCCGGCAACGAGCGTCGGCAGTGTCATCCCCCTTGTGCCATACCCCAGGACTGCTGGTGCTGTGTCGCCCACAGAGGTAGAGCGTAAGGCTGGACTATGGCGTTGATCTGCGTCATTACCCCAACCGTCTGCTGCTGATGTGTCGATGGTTGAGTCCGCGCTGGTGGCGCTTGCGCTGGGGCTCCCTGGTGGGTAGCGCATGCAACCTGAGTCCCTTGCTGCGTCATCCCCGCAAGGGGCTGAACCGACATCCCTGCTCGCGGTACGGGCTGCCAAGGTTGTTGGGTGAGTGGTCCCGGTGCCGGTAGTGCCCCTACTTGCATCGCTCTGGTTACCGCCTGGGATGGGTGCACCTGCTGCTGTGGCGGTGCGCTTGGTATGACCTGTGAGGGTGCTCCCACCAATGGTGCACTCATGCTCAGCTGCAGAGGCTTCTGCTGCAGTGCTGGGCCGGACATGTATGGCTGCAGCAGCCCTCCTGCCTGGTCGATTCCCTGGAGACCGTTGCAGCTGGTAGACCAATCCGTGATAGGCTTCGAGTCCACCATCGGAGTGTTGCTCCGATGATGGCTGGGGGTCGGAAAACCATGGTAGTGTCGCAGCCACAGCCCCCTGTTCATTCGAGTCGTGCTGGGATTGGCTGGGTCCGTGGCTGCCATGGTCGGAGACTGTCTCCACTTCCATACGGTCACCCAGAGCGTTCATGATGCGCCAGTGCAGCTGCTCCAGCCACTCGTTCACCCGTCAATGTTTGACCAGTGGATCCGCGCCCGGCGAGGAGCTGATTGGGGTGCGGGACAGCACCGACGATGAGTTCCGGGCGTCCTCGTGGCTGGTGGCTCGGCGCGGCAAGAAGCACCGCACAGATGAGTGCTGCTGCTGTCTCCTGCAACCTTCATGCACAAAGCTTGCTACCGACATCAATGGCTGATCTGAAGGTCATGCGCATTTCCGATAAACAAAGAGCAAGGAACTGTCCACGCTCACCGCATCATGACACCTATACCCCCAATTTTGCCGCACCTCCAGCTATCTCCGCGCAAACGGAATTCCGCGTAGCCCGCGGATCATGCACTTTTTACTACTATCACAATTATTCTTAGATGCGTAGCAGAATCAGAGAACCCCAACCCCTAGCTATTGTCAGTTCTGCGGACTGAAGGCCTGAATCCATGTGCATGAACCTCACCGATGAATGACACTCCGCGGTCCACTCCCTGCCACACGGGATCCGCCACCGCGTGGCTTCCAGCTCCTCTCCGCCGAACCCATGTTCCGTGGACGTGTGCAAGCGAAGGCACCGCCGGCAGTTCACTTCACTCGGACTTCTGGTTCTTTGCGCACACAAGCCCGCGGTCCGCGGACACTAGTCCAAGAGATACAGAAGGCACGGAGGCAGTGGGATGGTGAACAATGATATCGGTTGAATGTCTTAGATGAATTTGGCAGATTACATGGAGGCGGGGTATTGCTCAGAAAAGCATGCAAGACTGAGTTGCAGTTGTGCTGCTACTACTGAGGCCCTTTTCTTCTTGGGACTCCAGACGTCGTGTCTACATGCCGTCGGTCTCATCCCTCTCATAGTATCCTATTTTCCTCCTACTTGGACTCCACGCGGTGCGGCCAAGCACCGCAGGTCTCGTCCTCAGCCACCCACCCACACACACACACAGCACATCCTCTACTGATCATTTTCTTCATCTGTGGCTCGAGCACGCGGTTCTTCGTGTTCTTCCTTGAATCTTCGTCTTCTGCGGTGCGTCTCCAGGGGCTCCTCCGTGATTGATGCACGATCGCTCATGCTGGTTGGATGTTCTTTACCTTGATTGCTCGGTCCTTCCGCTGACCTATATGCGCCCTGTCAGTGATTGTGCATCTTGCTGCGGCTTGTCCCTATTCTCCTTGTACCGCGGATTTCCCGCCACTGCTTCCCGCCTCTTTCTCCCTCCGCCACGAGCACTTGAGTTGGTGGAATCGTCACATGTGATTGTGCTAACCTTTGGCGGTTCTCCTGTAGACACAACGGTCCTCAACGCCCCTGGATCCCGCGCTACCCCTCGCTCAACTGCGTCCGCAGGAGCCAGCGTTTCCTGCGTGGATCTTAGCCTGCCCATGCTTTCTCCGCAGATGGATCTTCCCCGCGGAGCTGCGGCTGAAGTATGCGTGACATACACGTACTTACATGCACTTACACAAACGTACACGCACTTACACAAAGTTACACGTATTTACACACACTTAAACATACTTACACGCACTTACACGTACTAACGGGTACTTACACATAATTACACGCACTTACACGAACGTACACGTACTTACACGTACTTACACACACTTAAATGTACTTATACACACTTGCACGCACTTGCACATACTTATACGCACTTACACGCACTTACACGCACTTACATGCAATTACACGCACTTACACGCACTTACACACACTTACACGCACTTACACATACTTACACGCACTTGCACGCATTTACACGCACTTACACGCACTTACATGCAATTACACGCACTTACACGCACTTACACACACTTACACGCACTTACACATACTTACACGCACTTGCACGCATTTACACGCAGTTACACACACTTACACGCACTTGCACGCACTTACATGCACTTGCACACACTTACACGCACTTGCACGAATGTACATGCACTTACACGCACTAACACGCACTTACACGTACTCACACACACTTACATGCACTTAAACGCACTTACACAAACTTACACGTACTTACGCACACTTACACTTACACGCACTTACACAAACGTACATACACTTCCACACACTTACACGAACTTACACGCACTTACACGCACTTACACAAACTTACACGTACTTACGCACACTTACACTTACACGCACTTACACAAACGTACATACACTTCCACACACTTACACGAACTTACACGCACTTACACGCACTTACATGCACATATACATACATGCACACACATACACACACTTGCACACAGTTACATGCACTTACACGTACTTACACGCCCTTACACGCACTTACACGAACTTACACGTACTTATGCATACTTACATGCACTTACACGTACTTACATGCACTTACACGTACTTACACGCACTTACACGCACTTACACGAACTTACACGTACTTATGCATACTTACATGCACTTACACGTACTTACATGCACTTACACGTACTTACACGCACTTATACAAACCTACGTACACTTACACACACTTACACGTACTTATACAAACTTAAACGAACCTACACATACTTACACACACGTACACACACTTATACGCACTTACACATACTTTCACACACTTACACACACATACACGTACTTACATGCATTTACACACACTTACATGCACTTATACACACTTACACGCAATTACACACACTTACACACACTTACACGCACTTGCACGAACTTACATGCACTTACACGCACTTACACGCACTTATACCAACCTACACATACTTACACGCACTTACACACACTTACACACACTTACACGCACTTGCACGAACTTACATGCACTTACACGCACTTACACGCACTTATACCAACCTACACATACTTACACGCACTTACACACATTTACACGCACATACACAGACTTACACGAACCAACACACACTTACACGTACTTACACACACTTACATGCACTTATACGAACGTAATGCACTTACACGCACTTAGACGCACTTACACGCACTTGCACATACTTGCACGCACTTGCACGAACTTGCACGCACTTGCACGTACTTACACACACTTACATGCACTTATACGAACGTAATGCACTTACACGCACTTAGACGCACTTACACGCACTTGCACATACTTGCACGCACTTGCACGAACTTGCACGCACTTGCACGTACTTACACACACTTACACGTACTTACACACACTTACACACACTTACACATGCGTACACATACTTACACAAACTTACACGCACTTACATGCTCTTTAACACACTTACACACACTTCCATGTACTTACATGCACTAACACACAGTTACACATACATACACGCACTTACACGAACTTACACATACTTACACGCACTTACATGCACTTACACACAGTTACACATACATACACGCACTTACACGAACTTACACATACTTACACGCACTTACACGTACTTACACACACTTACACACACTTACACACACTTACACGTACTTACACACAGATATACACACTAACACGCACTTATACCCACTGACACGCACTTACACACACTTACACGCACTTACACGTACTTACACACACTTATACGCACTTGCACGCACTTACACGTACTTACACGTACTTACACACACTTACACGTACTTACACACAGATATACACACTAACACGCACTTATACCCACTGACACGCACTTACACACACTTACACGCACTTACACGTACTTACACACACTTATACACACTTGCACGCACTTACACGTACTTACACGTACTTACACGCACTTACACGTACTTACACGAAATTACAAACACTTACACGCACTTACACACACTTTCACGTACTTACACGTACTTATATGCACTTGTACGCACTTACACGCACTTACATACACTTACACGCACTTACACACACTTTCACGTACTTACACGTACTTATATGCACTTGTACGCACTTACACGCACTTACATACACTTACACGCACTTACAGGAACTAACACAAACCTACACGCACTTACACGCATTTACACGCACTTACATGCACTAACACGTAATTACATGCACTTTCACGCACTGACACAAACTTACAAACACTTACACCCACTTACATCCACGTACACGCACTTACACAAACTTACACGCACTTACACACACTTAAACACACTTACACGCACTTCCGTATACTTACACGCACATACACCACATTATACATACTTACACGTACTTAAACGCACTTACACGCACTTACATGTACGTACACGCACATACATGCGCTAACACGCACTTACACCCACTGACACATACTTACACGCACTTACATATACTTATACGCACTTACACAAACTTGCACGAACTTACATGCAGTTACACGCACTAAAACACACTTACACGCACTTACACAAACTTACACGTATTTACACGCACTTACATGCACTTACACAAACTTACACACATATACACATACTTTCACGCACTTACACGCACTTACACGTACTTACATGCACTTACACAAACTTACAAGTACCTACACATACTTATATGCACTTGTATGCACTTACACACACTTGCACGCACTTACACGCACTTACACGTACTTACATGCACTTACACAAACTTACAAGTACCTACACATACTTATATGCACTTGTATGCACTTACACACACTTGCACGCACTTACACACACATACACACACTTACACGAACTAACACAAACCTACACGCACCTATACGCACTTACACGCAATTACACGCATTTACACGTACTTACACACACTTACACATACCATCACGTACTTACATGCACTTACACGTACTTACACGCACTTACACGTACTTACACGCACTTGCACGCACTTACAAAAACTTACACAAACGTACACACACTTATACGTACTTACACGAACTTACATGGACTTACACACACTTACACGCACTTGCACGTACATACACACACATACACGCACATACACACACTAACATGCACTTACACGTACTTACACGCACTTACATGCACTTACACGAACTTACACGCACTTACGCGCACTTACACACACTTACACGTACTTACACGCACTTACACGCACTTACACACACTTACACGAACCTACACACACTTACACACACTTACACATACTTGCACAAACTTACACAAAATAACACGAACCTACACACACTTACACGTACTTACACGCACTTACACGCACTTACACATACATTCACGTACTTACACGTACTTATACGTACATACACGCACTTACACACACTCACACACACTTACACACACTTATACGCACTTACACACACTTACACGTACTTACACGCACTTGTACAAACTTACATGCACTTACACGCACTTACGCAAACCTACATACATTTACACGCACTAACGCACACTTACATGTATATATACGAACTTACACAAACCTACACGCACTTATACGCACTGACATGCACTTACACACACTTACACGTACTTACACGTACAAACACGCATTTACACGCACTTGCACGCACTTGCATGCACTTGCACACACTTGCATGCACTTACATGCACTTACACGTACTTAGACACACTTAGACACACTTACATGCATGTACACGTACTAACACAAACTTACACACACTTACACGCTCTTTAACACACTTGTACGCACTTCCATGCAGTTACATGCACTAACACACACTTACACATACTTACACGCACTTAAACAAACTTACACGTACTTACACACACTTACAGGTACTTACACACACTTACACACACTTACACGTACTTATACGTACTTACACACACATACACGCACTAACACACACTTACACCCACTGACACGCACTTATACGCACTTATACACACTTAAACGCACTTCCACGCACATACACATACTTGCACGCACTTAGACATACTTACACGCACTTACACATACTTACACGGACTGACACAAACTTACAAACACTTACACGTACTTACACACACTTACACGCACTTACACGCACATACACATACTTGCACGCACTTAGACATACTTACACGCACTTACACATACTTACACGGACTGACACAAACTTACAAACACTTACACGTACTTACACACACTTACACGCACTAACACGCACTTACACGCACTTGCACGCACTTACATGCACTTACACACACTTACACGAACTAACACGAACCTACAAGCACTTACACGTACTTACACGCACTTACACGCACTAACATGCAATTACACCTACTTACACACACTTACACGAACTAACACGAACCTACAAGCACTTACACGTACTTACACGCACTTACACGCACTAACATGCAATTACACCTACTTACACACAGTGACACAAATTTACAAATACTTACACCCACTTACACGCACTTACACACACTTACACAAACTTACAGGCACCTACACGCACTTACACGCACTTACACACACTTACACCCACGTACACGCACTTCCACGCACTTACACGCACTAACACGTACTTACACATACTTACACGCACTTACACGCACTTACACACACTTACACCCACGTACACGCACTTCCACGCACTTACACGCACTAACACGTACTTACACATACTTACACGTACTTATTCCAACTTACACGTACTTACACGTACTTACACACACTTACACACACTTACACACACTTACACAAACTTACACGCACATACATGCACTAACATGCACTTACACCCACTGACACGCACTTACACGCACTTACACGCACTTACACCTACTTACACACACTTACACGCACTTACACACACTTACACACACTTACACAAACTTACACGCACATACATGCACTAACATGCACTTACACCCACTGACACGCACTTACACGCACTTACACGCACTTACACCTACTTACACGCACGTACACGCACTTGCACGCACTTACACATACTTTTATGCACTTACATGCACTTACACGCAATGACACAAACGTATAAACACTTACACGTACTTACAAACACTTACACGGACTTACACGCACTTGCACTTACTTACACGCACTTACACATACTTTTATGCACTTACATGCACTTACACGCAATGACACAAACGTATAAACACTTACACGTACTTACAAACACTTACACGGACTTACACGCACTTGCACTTACTTGTACGAACTTACATGCACTTACACGCACTAAAACGCACTTACACAAACTTACACGCACTTACACGCACTTACACGCACTTACACGAACTAACACAAACCTACACACACTTACACACACTTTCAAGAACTTATACGCATTTAAACGCACTTACTTGCACTTACACGTACTTACACGAACATACACATACTTTCACGTACTTGAACGCACTTGAACGTACTTACACGCATTTACACGAACTTACACGCACCTACACGCCATTACGCGCACTTACACGCACTTGCACGTACTTGCACGCACTTAAACACACTTACACGCACTTACACAAACTAACACGAACCTACACATACCTACACACACTTACACGCAATTACACGCATTTACACACACTTACACGCACTTACACATACTTTCACACACTTATACGCACTTACACGTACTTACACGCACTTACACGCACTTACACACACCTGCACGCACTTCCAAAAACTTACTCACACTTACACCCACTGACACACACTTACACGCACTTGAACGCACTTACACACACTTACACATACTTACACGCACTTGCACGTACTTACACACACTTACACGCACTTACACGCACTTACACTTATGCTGACCACCTTACTAAGTGATCGACGATCGAGGTCGACGATCGATCTCTATCTCTTGGGGCATGTGATCGACGATCGACAATCGACGAAGACACACAGTGCTCAGAATGGGCTCAAACTCGGCACTACCCTTTTGTCATCCATGGCCTATCCATTCCCACCATTAACTCTCACTTTAATCCATCTTAACGTTGTCAACCCCTCAACCATACATGTGGACCCGGGTTCACTCGCACGTCCCTCTACATGTTTTACCCCCTTTTCTCCCCAGCGGCTAGTCATCGACCTAGTCGTCGACCAGGTCCACGACTGCCGATCATTAATCAACTCCAGGTGATCGTCCATCAAGATCAGCATAGACTTACACGCACTTACACGTACTAACACGCACTTACACGCACTTACATGCACTTACACGCACTTACACGCACTTACACATACTTACACGTACTTACACGCACTTACACGTACTAACACGCACTTACACGCACTTACATGCACTTACACGCACTTACACGCACTTACACATACTTACACGTACTTACACGCACTTACACCAACTTCCACGCATTCACACACACTTACACGCACTTACACACAGTTACACACACTTACACAAAATTACACGCACTTACATGCATCTACACGCACTTACACACGCTTATACATACTTTCACGCACTTACATGCACTTACACGCACTTACACGCACTTACACGTACTTATATGTACTTACACGTACTTAGACGTACATACACGTACTTACACGAACTTACACGTACTGACACGCGCTGACACACACTTGCACACACTTATACGCACTTACACGCACTTACACGTACTTATATGTACTTACACGTACTTAGACGTACATACACGTACTTACACGAACTTACACGTACTGACACGCGCTGACACACACTTGCACACACTTATACGCACTTACACGCACTTACACACACTTACACACACTTGCACGAACTTACATGCACTTACATGCACTAACACGCACATACATGACTTACATGCACTTACACGCACTTACACGAACCTACACACTCTTACACGTACTTACACACACTTATACACACCTTCACGAACTAACACGAATCTACATGCATTTATACACACTTGCACGTGATTACATGCACTTACACACACTTATACACACTTACATATACGTTCACACACTTACATGCACTTACAAGTACTTACACGTACTTACACGCACTTCCACGTACTTACACGTACTTAGATACACTTAGACGCACTTACATGCACTTACACGCACTTACACGTACTAAGACGAGCTTACATGTAATTACACGCACTTACAGACACTGATACAAACTTACAAACACTTACACACACTTACACGGACTTACACACACTCGCATGCACTTACATGCACTAACACGCACTTATACGCACTTACACACACTTACACATGCTTACACGCACTTACATGCACTTACACACACTTACACGGACTTACACACACTCGCATGCACTTACATGCACTAACACGCACTTATACGCACTTACACACACTTACACATGCTTACACGCACTTACATGCACTTACAACCACTTTCATGCACTTACACGCACATACACGCACTTACACACACTTACACGCACTTACATGCACTTACACGAACTTAAAGCGCACTTACACACACTTACACGCACTTACATGCACTTACAACCACTTTCATGCACTTACACGCACATACACGCACTTACACACACTTACACGCACTTACATGCACTTACACGAACTTAAAGCGCACTTACACACACTTACACGCACTCAAACGCTCTTACACATACTTATACGCACTTACACACACGAACACACACTTACATGAACTTACACGTACTAACACGCACTTATACGAACTTACACGCACTTACATACACTTACACGTACTTACATGCACTTATAAGCACTTACACACACTTACACACACTTACACGTACTTACATCTATTTACACACACTTATACACACTTACACGCACTTACACGTGCTTACATGCACTTACACGTACTTACACGTACATATTTGTACTTAAACGTACTTACACGCACTTACTTGCACTCACACGTACTCACACGTGCTTACACGCACTTACACGTACTTACACGTTCTTACACGCACTTGCACGAACTTACATTCACTTAGACAAACTAACACGTACTTACATGCACTTACACAAACTTGCATGCACTTACACGTACTTACACATACTTACACGAACTTACACGCACTTACATGCACTTACACGCACTTGCACGCACTTACACACACTTACACGTACTTACACGTATTCACACACACTTGCATGCACTTTCANAACTTACAAACACTTACACACACTTACACGGACTTACACACACTCGCATGCACTTACATGCACTAACACGCACTTATACGCACTTACACACACTTACACATGCTTACACGCACTTACATGCACTTACAACCACTTTCATGCACTTACACGCACATACACGCACTTACACACACTTACACGCACTTACATGCACTTACACGAACTTAAAGCGCACTTACACACACTTACACGCACTCACACGCTCTTACACATACTTATACGCACTTACACACACGAACACACACTTACATGAACTTACACGTACTAACACGCACTTATACGAACTTACACGCACTTACATACACTTACACGTACTTACACGCACTTACACACACTTACACGTACTTACATCTATTTACACACACTTATACACACTTACACGCACTTACACGTGCTTACATGCACTTACACGTACTTACACGTACATATTTGTACTTAAACGTACTTACACACACTTACTTGCACTCACACGTACTCACACGTGCTTACACGCACTTACACGTACTTACACGTTCTTACACGCACTTGCACGAACTTACATTCACTTAGACAAACTAACACGTACTTACATGCACTTACACAAAATTGCATGCACTTACACGTACTTACACATACTTACACGAACTTACACGCACTTACATGCACTTACACGCACTTGCACGCACTTACACACACTTACACGTACTTACACGTATTCACACACACTTGCATGCACTTTCATGCACTTACTTGTACTTACACGTACTTACACGTACTTACACGCACTTACACGTACTTACACGTACTTACACGCACTTACACGTACTTACACGCACTTACACACACTTGCATGCACTTACACGTACTTACACATACTTACACGAACTTACACGCACTTACATGCACTTACACGCACTTGCACGCACTTACACACACTTACACGTACTTACACGTATTCACACACACTTGCATGCACTTTCACGCACTTACTTGTACTTACACGTACTTACACGTACTTACACACACTTACACGTACTTACACGCACTTACACGCACTTACATGCATATACATGCACTTATACACACTTACACGCATTTACACACACTTACACAAACGTACACGCACTTACTGGAACTTACACGTACTTACACGCACTTACACGCACATACACGCACTTACACGCACTTACACGCACTTACACTTACTAACACGTACTTACACAGACTTACACGCAATTATACCCACTTAAAGGCACTGACACACACTTACACGCACTTACATGCACTGAAATGCACTTACACGTATTTATACAAACTTACACGTACTTACACGCACTTACACGTACTCACACGTACTTACACAGACTTACACGCAATTATACCCACTTAAAGGCACTGACACACACTTACACGCACTTACATGCACTGAAATGCACTTACACGTATTTATACAAACTTACACGTACTTGCACGCACTTGCACGCACTTATACGTACTTACACGCACTTACACACACTTGCACAGATTTACACACACTTACACACACTTACACGAATGTACACGCACTTACGCCCACTTACACGCATTGACACACACTTACACACACTTACATGCACTTACACGCACTTACACGTACTTACACGCACTTACACGCACTTACATGTACTTACACGCACATACACACACTAAGACGCACTTACACCCACTGACACGCACTTACACACACTTACACGCACTTACACGTACTTACACGCACTTACACGCACTTACATGTACTTACACGCACATACACACACTAAGACGCACTTACACCCACTGACACGCACTTACACACACTTACACGCACTTACACACACTTACATGCATTTACACGCATTTGCATGCACTTACACGTACTTACAGACACTTACACGCACTGACACGAACTTACAAATACTTACACGCACTTACACGCACTTACACACACTTACATGCATTTACACGCATTTGCATGCACTTACACGTACTTACAGACACTTACACGCACTGACACGAACTTACAAATACTTACACGCACTTACACGCGCTTACATGCACTTGCACGAACTTACGTGCACTTACATGCACTAACACACACTCACACGCACTTCCACACACTTACATACACTTACACGTACTTACACAAACTAACACTAACCTACACGTACGTACACGCACTTACACGTACTTACACGCACTTACACGCACTTACACGCACTTACATACACTTACACGTACTTATACATGCTATCACGCACTTACACGCACTTACACGTACTTACAGCACTTACACGAACTTACACGTACCTACACGCACTTACACACACTTACACGCACTTGCACGCACTTGCACGTACTTACACACACTTACAAGCACTTACACAAACTAACACGAACCTACACGCACCTACACGTACTTACACGTAATTATATGTACTTACACGTAATTACACACACTTAAACATACTTTTACGTACTTACACACACTTACACGAACCTACACGCACCTACACGTACTTACACGTAATTATATGTACTTACACGTAATTACACACACTTAAACATACTTTTACGTACTTACACACACTTACACGTACTTTCACACACTTACACATACTTAAACGCTCTTGCACACACTTACACAAACTTACAGGCACTTATACCCACTGACACACACTTACATGCACTTGTACGCACTTACACACACTTACACATACATACACGCACTTACACACACTTACACATACTTACACACACTTACGCGCACTTACACACACTTACACGTACTTACACACACTTACACACACTTACACGTACTTGCACAAACGTGCATGCACTTACACGCACTAACACGCACTTACATGACTTACACACACTTACACGAATCTACATGCACTTACACGCACTTACACACTTACACACACTTACACGAACGAACACGAAACTACACACATTTATACGCACTTGCACACAATTACATGCACTTACACACACTTACACGCACCTACACATATTTTCACACACTTACACGTACTTACAAGTACTTACACGCACTTACATGCACTTATACGTACTTATACGTACTTATACGCACTTGCATGCACTTACACGTACTAACACGTACTTACACGCACTTACATGCACTTACACAAACTTAAACCGCACTTATACGCACTTACACACTCTTACACACACATACACGCACTTACACACACTTGCATGCACTTACACGTACTAACACGTACTTACACGCACTTACATGCACTTACACAAACTTAAACCGCACTTATACGCACTTACACACTCTTACACACACATACACGCACTTACACACACTTACACGAACGTTCACGTACTTACATATACTTACACGCACTTAAACACACTTACACGCACTTATATACACTTACGCGCACTTACACATACTTACACGCACTTACACGCACTCACACATACTTACACGCACTTACATCCACTTACACGCACTTACACACACTTACACGTACCTATACTCACTTACATACACTTACACACACTTGCACGCACTTACACATGCTTATATGCACTTATACGTACTTACACACACTTACACGTACTTACATGCACTTACTTCCACTTACACGTACTTACACATCCGTACACGCACTTACACACACTTACACTCACTTACACGCACTTACACGTACTTACACACACTTACACGTACTTACATGCACTTACTTCCACTTACACGTACTTACACATCCGTACACGCACTTACACACACTTACACTCACTTACACGCACTTACACGTACTTACACACACTTACACACACTTTCACGCACTTACACGTACTTACACGCACTTACACGCACTTACACGCACTTACACGCACTTACACGAACTTACATTCACTTAGACAACCTAACACGTACTTACATGCACTTATACGCACTTACACTCACTTACACGTACTTACACGCACTTACACACACTTACACGCACTTGCACGTACTTACAGGCACTTACACGTGCTTATACGTATTTACACACACTTGCATGCACTTACACACACTTACTTGCACTTACATGTACTTACACGCGCTTTCACACACTTACATGCACTTACACGTACTTACATGCATATACACGCACTTACACACACTTACACACACTTACTTGCACTTACATGTACTTACACGCGCTTTCACACACTTACATGCACTTACACGTACTTACATGCATATACACGCACTTACACACACTTACACGTACTTACACGTACTTACACAAACTTACATGCACTTACACGAACTTACACGTACTTACACGCACTTACACGCACGTACCGGCACTTATACACACTTATACGCACTTACACTTACTTACACGCCCTTATACGCACTTCCACACAATTACACACGCTTACACGCACTTAAACACACTGACACGCACTTACACTTACTCACACACACTGAAACGCACTTTTACGCATTCACACAAACTTACACGCACTTCAACGCTATTGCACGCACTTACACGCACTTACACGCACTGACATGCACTTACACGCACTTACACGTACTTGCACGCACTTACACGCACTTAAACTTATTTACACACACTTCCACACACTTCCATGAACGTACATGCACTTATACGTACTTACATGCACTGACAGGCACTTACATGCACTTCCATACACGTACACGCACTTGCACACTTTTACACGCATTTACACGCACTTACACACACTTACACGTACTTACACGAACTTACATGAACTTACAGGCACCTATACGCACTTACACGCACTTACACGTTCTTGCACGAACTTACACGTACTTACACGTACTTACACGCACTTACCCGCACTTATACCAACTTACATGCAGTAACACGCACACAAATGCACTTACACGCAATTACACACTTTTACACGCACTTACACAAACTTACACGCACTTACACATACTTACACGCACTTACACGCACTTGATTTGTGACATGGTGCTGCTTTGCAACAGGGTGTTGATTTGCGACCTGGTATTGATTTGCGACAAGGTGTTGATTTGCGACAAGGTGTTCATTTGCGACAAACTGTTGATTTGCGACAGGGTGTCGACTTGTGCCAGGGTGTTGAATTGCACAAGGTATTGATTTGTGGCAGGATGTTCATTTGCAAAAATTTGTTGATTTGTGACAGGGTGTTGATTTGTGACATGGTGTTGATTTGCAAGAGGGTGTTGATTTGCGACAGGGTGCTGATTTGCTACATGGTGTTGATTTGTAATAGGGTGCTTATTTGCGACAGAGTGTTGATTTGTGACAGGGTGTTGATTTGCGACANACGTACTTACATGCACTTATACGCACTTACACTCACTTACACGTACTTACACGCACTTACACACACTTACACGCACTTGCACGTACTTACAGGCACTTACACGTGCTTATACGTATTTACACACACTTGCATGCACTTACACACACTTACTTGCACTTACATGTACTTACACGCGCTTTCACACACTTACATGCACTTACACGTACTTACATGCATATACACGCACTTACACACACTTACACGTACTTACACATACTTACACAAACTTACATGCACTTACACGAACTTACACGTACTTACACGCACTTACACGCACGTACAGGCACTTATACACACTTACACGCACTTACACTTACTTACACGCCCTTATACGCACTTCCACACAATTACACACGCTTACACGCACTTAAACACACTGACACGCACTTACACTTACTCACACACACTTAAACGCACTTATACGCATTTACACAAACTTACACGCACTTCAACGCACTTGCACGCACTTACACGCACTTACACGCACTGACATGCACTTACACGCACTTACACGTACTTGCACGCACTTACACGCACTTAAACTTATTTACACACACTTCCACACACTTCCACGAACGTACATGCACTTATACGTACTTACATGCACTGACAGGCACTTACATGCACTTCCATACACGTACACGCACTTACACACTTTTACACGCATTTACACGCACTTACACGCACTTACACGTACTTACACAAACTTACACGAACTTACAGGCACCTATACGCACTTACACGCACTTACACGTTCTTGCACGAACTTACACGTACTTACACGTACTTACACGCACTTACCCGCACTTACACCAACTTACATGCAGTAACACGCACACAAATGCACTTACACGCAATTACACACTTTTACACGCACTTACACAAACTTACACGCACTTATACATACTTACACGCACTTACACGCACTTGATTTGTGACATGGTGCTGCTTTGCAACAGGGTGTTGATTTGCGACCTGGTATTGATTTGCGACAAGGTGTTGATTTGCGACAAGGTGTTCATTTGCGACAAACTGTTGATTTGCGACAGGGTGTCGACTTGTGCCAGGGTGTTGAATTGCACAGGGTATTGATTTGTGGCAGGATGTTCATTTGCAAAAATTTGTTGATTTGTGACAGGGTGTTGATTTGTGACAGGGTGTTGATTTGCAAGAGGGTGTTGATTTGCGACAGGGTGCTGATTTGCTACATGGTGTTGATTTGTAATAGGGTGCTTATTTGCGACAGAGTGTTGATTTGTGACAGGGTGTTGATTTGCAAGAGGGTGTTGATTTGCGACAGGGTGCTGATTTGCTACATGGTGTTGATTTGTAATAGGGTGCTTATTTGCGACAGAGTGTTGATTTGTGACAGGGTGTTGATTTGCGACAGGGTGTTCATTTGCGACAGGGTGTTGATTTGCGACAGGGGGCTGATTTGCGACATGGTGTTGATTTGCAGCAGGGTGTTGATTTGTGACAGGGTGTTGATTTGTGACAGGGTGTTGATTTGCGACAAGGTATTGATTTGCGACAGGGTGTTGATTTGCGACAGGGTGTTGATTTGCAACATGGTGTTGATTTGCGACAGGGTGTTGATTTGCGACATGGTGTTTATTTGCGACAGGATGCTGATTTGCGACAGGGTGTTGATTTGCGACAGGGTGTTGATTTGCAACATGGTGTTGATTTGCGACAGGGTGTTGATTTGCGACATGGTGTTTATTTGCGACAGGATGCTGATTTGCGACAGGATGTTGATTTGCGACAAGATGTTGATTTGCGACAGGGTGTTGATTTGTGATAGGGTGTTGATTTGCTACAGGATGTTGATTTGCGACATGGTGTTCAGTTGCGACACGGTGTTGATTTGCGGTAGGGTCTGGATTTGCGACGGGGTATTGTTTCGTGACAGGGTGATGATTTGCAACAGAGTGTTGATTTGTGACAGGGTGTTGAATTGCGAAGTGTGTCAAATTGCGACGGGGTGTTCATTTGCGACAAGGTGTTGATTTGCGAAAGGTATTGATTTGCGACAGGGTGTTGATTTGCGACAGGGTGTTGATTTGCGAAAGGTATTGATTTGCGACAGGGTGTTGATTTGCGACAGGGTGTTGATTTGCGACAGGGTGTTCATTTGCAACAGGGTGTGGATTTGCGACACGGTGCTGATTTGCAACACGGTATTTATCTGCGATAGGGTGTTGATTTGCAACAGGGTGTTGATTTGCGAGAGGCTGTTGATGTGCGACAGGGTGTTGATTTGCGATAGGGTGTTGATTTGTGACAGGGTGTTGATTTGCAACAAGGTATTTATCTGCGATAGGGTGTTGATTTGCAACAGGGTGTTGATTTGCGAGAGGCTGTTGATGTGCGACAGGGTGTTGATTTGCGATAGGGTGTTGATTTGTGACAGGGTGTTGATTTGCAACAAGGTGTTGATTTGCAACAAGGTGTTGATTTGTGACAGGGTGTTGATTTGTGACAGGGTGTTAATTTGCGACATGGTATTGATTTGCGACAAGGTATTGATTTGTGACAAGGTGTTGATATGCGACAAGGTGTTGATTTGCAACAAGGTGTTGATTTGTGCCGGGGTGTTTAATTGCACAGGGTATTGATTTGCGGCAGGGTATTGATTTGCGGCAAGATGTTGATTTGCGACAGGGTGTTGATTCGCAACAGGGTGTTGATTTGCAAGAGGGTGTTGATTTGCGATAGGATGCTGATTTGCGATAAGGTGTTGATTTGTAATAGGGTGTTTATTTGCAGGAGAGTGTTCATTTGCGACATGGTGTTCATTTGCGACAGGGTGTTGATTTGCGACATGGTATTGATCTGCGACAGGGTGTTGATTTGCGACACGGCGTTGATTTGCGATAGGGTGTTAATTTGTAACAAGGTGTTGACTTGCGATATGGTGTTAATTTGCGTTAAGGTGTTGATTTGCAATGAGGTGTTGAGTTGGGACAGGGTGTTTGCCACATGGCATTGGTTTTTGACAAGGTGTTGATTTGCGATAGGGTGTTAATTTGTAACAAGGTGTTGACTTGCGATATGGTGTTAATTTGCGTTAAGGTGTTGATTTGCAATGAGGTGTTGAGTTGGGACAGGGTGTTTGCCACATGGCATTGGTTTTTGACAAGGTGTTGATTTGCGACAAGGTGTTGATTTTTATGTTTTACTCCTACTTGCCCGCTAAGTCGGGAAGTCCGGCAGTCGGAGAGTAGAGTCGGAGACTACCTACTCCAAGTCGGTGAAGTTGCTAGACGGAAAAGTCTGGAAGCCAGGACGGGCCTCCGGGAACTGGCTTGCTTTCCTTTAATGTTAGTACCAAACCTGGTCGCTGAAACTAAACATGTCCAAGCGTTGTACATGCAAGGATGCATGTTTTTTTGGGGGTTTGGAAGACACGTTGTTTCCATGTGGCACAGTTGCGTGCAGACGAAGTCGCCCGCTATCTACTCTAGTCGAAAGGTCGACTTGGCCGACTTGGAGTCGGATATATCAAGTTGGAGTCGGAACAAAACATAGGTTGGTTTGCAACAATGTGTTCATTTGCGACAGGGTGTTGATTTGGAACAGGGTGTTGGTTTGCGATAAGGTGTTGATTAGCGACTGGGTGTTGATTTGCAACAGGGTGTTGATTTGTAACAGGGTATTTATTTGCGAAAGAGTGTTGATTTACGACCGGGTGCTGATTTGCGACAGGCTGTTGATTTGCGACAGGTTGTTTATTTGCGACAGGATGTTGATTTGCGACAGGATGTTGATTTGCGACTGGTTCTTTGATTTGCGACAGGGTGTTGATTTGTGACAAGGTGTTGATTTGCGACAAGGCGTTGATTTGCCACACGGTGTTGACTCGTAATAAGGTGTTGAGTTGCGACAAGGTCTTGATTTACAACAAGCTCATTATTTGGGACAAGGTCATGATTTGGGACAAGCAATTGATATGCAACAAGGTGTTGTTGTGTGAAAAGTCTTTGAACTATAGCAAGGCTTTGATTTGCGACAAGGTGTTGATCTGTGCCCTACTTGCGCCCTAGTTGCGCCCTACTTGCACCCTAGTTGCGTCTTAGATGCGTCCTAGTTGTGCCCTCGTTGCGCCCTTCCTGCGTCATTATTGCACCCTACTTACACCCTACTGGCGCCCTACTTGCGCCCTACTTGCACCCTACTTGCACCCTTCTAGCGCCCTACTTGCGCCCTAGTGGCACCCTACTTGCGCCCTAGTTGCGCCATAGTTGAGTCCTTGTTGCGCCTTAGTTGTGCCCTAGTTGCGCCCTACTTGCGCCCTACTTCCGCCCTAGTTTCGCCCTACTTGCACCCTAGTTGGGTCTTAGTTACGCCCTAGTTGCGCCCTAGTTGCGCCCTTCTTGCGCCTTTATTGCACCCTACTCACGCCCTACAGGCGCCCTACTTGCGCCTTAGTTGCGCATCAGTTGGGCACTGGCTACGCCCTAATTGTGCCCTAGTTGTGCCCTAGTTACGTCTTACTTGTGCCGTACTTGCGCCCTAGTTGCACCCTAGTTGCGTCGTACTTGCACCCTAGTTGCGCCCTAGTTGCACCCTAGTTGCGCCCTAGTTGCGCCCTAGTTGCGCCCTGGTTGCGCACAAGTTGCAACCTACTTGTGCCCTAATTGCACCGTTCTTGCGCCCTAGTTGCGCCTCAGTCGGGCACTAGCTACGCCCTAGTTGTACCCTAGTTGCGCCCTAGTTGCGTCCTACTTGTGCACAATTTGCGCCCTAGTTGCGCCTTAGTTGCGCCCTGGTTGCGGCCTAGTTGAGCCCTAGTTACGCCCTAGTTGCGTCCTAGTTGCACCCTAGTTGCGCCCTAGTTGCGCCCTAGTTGCGCCCTAGTTGCACCCTAGTTGCACCCTAGTTGCGCCCTAGTAGCCCCCGGTTGCGCCCTAATTGCGCCCTAGTTGTGCCCTAGTTGCGCCCTAGTTGTGCCCAAGTCGGGCCCTAGTCGCGCCCTAGTCGCGCCCTAGTTGCGCCCTAGTTGCGCACTAGTTGCACCCTAGTTGCGCCCTAGTTACACCCTATTTGCGCCCTAGTTGTGCCCTAGTTGCGCCCTAGATACGCCCTAGTTGCGCCCTAGTTGGCCCCAGTTGCGCCCTAATTGCGCCCTAGTTGCGCCCTAGTTGCGCCCTAGTTGCGCCCTAGTTGCGTCCTAGTTGTGCCCAAGTCACGCCCTAGTCGCGCCCTTGTCGCGCCCTAGTTGCGCCCTAGTTGCGCACTAGTTGCACCCTAGTTGCGCCCTTGTTGCGCCCTAGTTGCACCCACGACGTGCCCTAGTTGCGTCCTAGTTGCGCCCTGGTTGCACCCTAGTTCCCCCCTAGTTGCGCCCTAGTTGCGCCCGGGCGCCCTAGTTGCGCCCTAGGTGCGCCGTACTTGCACCCTAGTTGCACCCTAGTTACGCACTATTTGCCCCCTAGTTGTGTCCTATTTGCGCCCTAGTTGCGCCCTACTTGCACCCTACTTGCGTCCTACTGGCGCCTACTTGCGCCCTACTTGCACCTCAGTTGGACACTAGCTACGCCCTAGTTGTCCCCTAGTTGCGTCATCAACTGCGTCCTACTTGCGCCCTAGTTGCGCCTTAGTTGCGCCCTAGTTGCGCCCAACTTGCACAGTAGTTGCACCCTAGTTGCGTCCTAGTTGCACCCTAGTTGCGCCCTAGTTGCGCCTTCGTTGCGCCCTCGTTGCACCCTAGTTACACCCTACTTGTGCCCTAGTTGCGCCATAGTTGCGCCCTAGTTGCCACCGGTTGCGCTCTAATTGCGCCCTAGTTGCGTCCTAGTTGCGGCCTAGTTGCGCTCTAGTTGCGTCCTAGTTGCGTCCTAGTTGCGCCCTAGTTGCGCCCAAGTTGCGCCCTAGTTGCGTCCTAGTTGCGCCCTAGTTGCGCCTAGTTGCACCCTAGTTGCACCCTTGTTGCGGCTTAGTTGTGCCCTAGTTGCGCCATACTTGCGTCCTACTTGCGCCCTAGTTGCGCCCTACTTGCACCCTAGTTGCGTCTTAGTTGTATCCTAGATGCGCCATAGTTGCGCCCTTCTTCCGCCCTTATTGCACCCTACTTACACCCTACTGGAGCCCTACTTGCGCCCTAGTTGCGCCTTTGTTGGGCACTAGCTACGCCCTAATTGTGCCCTAGTTGTGCCCTAGTTGGTCTTACTTGCGCCCTACTTGCACCCTAGTTGCACCCTAGTTGCGTCGTACTTGCACCCTAGTTGCGTCCTAGTTGCACCCTAGTTGTGCCCGAGTTGCGCCCTAATTGCGCCCTTGTTGCGCACAAGTTGCAACCTACTTGCCCCCCTACTTGCACCGTACTTGTACCCTAGTTCCGCCTCAGTTTGACACTAGCTACGCCCTAGTTGTACCCTAGTTGCACCCTAGTTGTGTCCTACTTGTACCCTATTTGCGCCCTAGTTGCGTCTTAGTTGCGCCCGAGTTGCACCCTACTTGAGCCCTAGTTGCGCCCTAGTTGCGCCCTAGTTGCGCCCTAGTTGCGCCCTTGTTGCGCCCTAGTTGCGCCCTAGTTGCGCCCTAGTCACGCCCTAGTTGCGCCCTGGTTGCGCCCTAGTAGCCCCCGGTTGCGCCCTAATTGCGCCCTAGTTGCGCCCTACTTGCGCCCTCGTTGCGCCCTAGGGCGCAACTAGGGCGCAACTAGGGCGCAACTAGGGCGCAACTAGGGCGCAAATAGGGCGCAACTAGGGCGTAACTAGGGTGCAAGTAGGGCGCCAGAAGGGCGCAAGTATGGTGCAAGTAGGGCACAAGTAGGGCGCCAGTAGGGTGTAAGTAGGGTGCAACAAGGGCGCAAGAAGGGCGCAACTAGGGCAAAAGTAGGGCGCACATAAGACGCAACTAGGGTGCAAGTAGGGTGCAACTAGGACACAAGTAGGGTGCAAGTCAATACCTTGTCGCAAATCAAAGCCTTGCCATAGTTCAAAGACTTGTCACATAACAAAACCTTGTTGCATATCAATTGCTTGTCCCAAATCATGACCTTGTTGTAAATCAAGACCTTGTCGCAACTCAACACCTTATTGCGAATCAACATTGTGTGGAAAATCAACGCCTTATCGCAAATCAACACCTTGTCACAAATGAACACCCTGTCGCAAATCAAAGAACCAGTCGCAAATCAACATCCTGTCGCAAATCAACAACCTGTCGCAAATGAACAGCCTGTCGCAAATCAACACCCGGTCACAAATCAACACTCTTTCGCAAATAAATACCCTGTTACAAATCAACACCCTGTCGCAAATCAACATCCAGTCGCAAATCAACACCTTATCGCAAATCAACACCCTGTTCCAAATCAACACCCTGTCGCAAATCAACACATTGTTGCAAATCAACCTATGTTTTGTTCCGACTCCGACTTGATCTATCCGACTCCAAGTCGGCCAAGTCGACCTTTCGACTAGAGTAGATAGCGGGCGACTTCGCTTGCACGCAACTGTGCCACATGGAAAGAACTTGTCTTCCAAAATCCCTAAAAAACATGCATCCTTATATGTACAACGCTTAGACATGTTTTGTGTCAGCGACCAGGTTTTTTACTAACATTCAAGGAAAGCAAGCCAGTTCCCGAGGCCCGCCCTGGTTTCCACACTTTTCCGTGTAGCGACTTCACCGACTTGGAGTAGGTAGTATCTGACTCTACTCTCCGACTGCCGGACTTCCCGACTTAGCAGGCAAGTAGGAGTAAAACATAGAAATCAATACCTTGTTGCAAATCAACACCTTGTCGCAAATTAATACTCTGTCGCAAACACCCTGTCCCAAATCAACACCTCATTGCAAATCAACATCTTAACGCAAATTAACACCATATCGCAAGTCAACACCTTGTTACAAATCAACACCCTGTCGCAAATCAACACCTTGTCGCAAATGAACACCCTGTCGCAAATCAACACCATGTCGCAAATCAACACCCTGTCGCAAATGAACACCATGTTGCAAGTCAACACTCTGTCGCAAATAAACACCCTACTACAAATCAACACCCTGTCGCAAATCAGCATCCTGTGGCAAATCAACACCCTCTTGAAAATCAACACCCTGTCGCGAATCAGCACCCTGTCGCAAATCAACACCTTGCCGCAAATCAATACCCTGCCGCAAATCATTACCCTGTGCAATTCAACACCCTGGCGCAAATCAACACCTTGCCGCAAATCAACACCTTGTCACAAATCAACACCTTGTCGCAAATCAATACCTTGTCGCAAATCAATACCATGTCGCAAATTAACACCCTGTCACAAATCAACACCCTATCAGACATCAACACCTTGTTGCAAATCAACACCTTGTTGCAAATCAACACCTTGTCGCAAATCAACACCCTGTCGCAAATCAACACCCTGTCGTAAATCAACACCCCGTCGCAAATCAACAGCCTCTCGCAAATCAACCCCCTGTCGCAAATCAACACCCTGTTGCAAATAAATACCTTGTTGCAAATCAACACCGTGGCACAAATCCACACCCTGTTGCAAATCAACACCCTGTCACAAAGCAACACCCTGTCGCAAATCAACACCCTGTAGCAAATCAATACCTTTTGCAAATCAACACCTTTGTCGCAAATCAACACCCTGTCGCAAATTGACACCCTTCGCAATTCAACACCTTGTCGCAAATCAACACTCTGTTGCAAATCATCACCAGTCGCGAATCAGTACCCAGTCGCAAATCTAGACCCTATCGCGAATCAACACCGTGTCGCAACTGAACACCATGTCGCAAATCAACATCCTGTCGCAAATCAACACCCTGTCGCAACCCAACACCCAGTGGCAAAGCAACATCCTGTCGCAAATCAACATCCTGTCGCAAATCAGCACCCCGTCGCAAATAAACACCATGTCGCAACTCAACACCCTGTCGCAAATCAACACCCTGTTGCAAATCAACACCCTATCGCAAATGAACACCCTGTCGCAAATCAACACCTTGTCGCAAATCAACACCCTGTCACAAATCAACACCCTGTCACAAATCAACACCCTGTTGCAGATCAACACCATGTCGTAAATCAGCCCCCTGTCGCAAATCAACACCCTGTCGCAAATCAACACCCTGTGGCAAATCTACACCCTGTCGCAAATCAACACTCTGTCGCAAATAATCACCCTATTACAAATCAACACCCTGTCGCAAATCAGCACCCTCTCGCAAATCAGCACCCTCTTGCAAATCAACATCCCGTCGCGAATCAACACCCTGTCGCAAATCAACACCTTGTTGCAAATCAACACCCTGCTACAACTCAATACCCTGTACAGTTCAACACCCTGGCGCAAATCGACACCTTGTCGCAAATCAACACTTTGTCGCAAATAAACACCTTGTCGCAAATCAACACCTTGTCGCAAATCAATACCATGTCCCAAATTAACACCCTGTTGCAAATCAGCACCCTGTCACAAATCAACACCCAGTTGCAAATCAACACCCTGTCGCAAATCAACACCCTGTCGCAAATCAACTGCCTCGCGCAAATCAACACCATGTCTCAAATCAACACCCTGTCGCAAATCAATACCTTGGTGCACATCAACACCCTGTCGCAAATGCACACCCTGTTGCAAATCAACACCCTGTCGCAAATCAACACCTTGTCGCAAATCAACACCGTGTCGCAAAGCAGTACCTTTCGCAAATCAACACCTTGTCACAAATGAACACCCTGTCCAGAATTGACACACTTTCGCAATTCAACACCCAGTCGCAAAGCAACACTCTGTTGAAAATGAACACCCTGTCGGGAATCAATACCCCGTCGCAAATCCAGACCCTATCGCAAATCAACACCTTGTCACAAATGAACACCCTGTCCAGAATTGACACACTTTCGCAATTCAACACCCAGTCGCAAAGCAACACTCTGTTGAAAATGAACACCCTGTCGGGAATCAATACCCCGTCGCAAATCCAGACCCTATCGCAAATCAACACTGTGTCACAACTCAACACCATGTCGCAAATCAACATCCTGTCGTAAATCAACACCCTGTCGCAAATCAACACCCTGTCGCAAATCAACACCCTAACGCAAATCAACACCCTGTCGCAAATCAACATCCTGTCGTAAATCAACACCCTGTCGCAAATCAACACCCTGTCGCAAATCAACACCCTAACGCAAATCAACACCCTGTCGCAAATCAGCACCCTGTCGGAAATCAACACCATGTCGCAAATCAACACCACGTCGCAAATCAACACTCTGTCGTGATTTAACACCCTGTCGCAAATAAGTATCATGTCGCAAATCAACACCATACCGCTAATGAACACCCTGTCGACCATCAACACCCTGTCGCAAGTCAACACCTTGTCGCAAATCAGCACCCTGTCGCAAATCAACACCTTGTTGCAAATCAACACCATGGCGCAAATCAGCACCCATTCGCAAATGAACATCCTATCGCAAATCAACTCTGTTCCAAATCAACACCCTGTCGCAAATGAACACCTTGTCACAAACAAACACCCTGTCGCAAAACAACACCCTGTCGCAAATCAGTACCCTGTCGCAAATTTACACCTGTCGCAAATCAACACCCTGTCGCAAATCAAGACATTGTCGTAAATGAACACCTTGTTGCAAATCAACACCCTATCACAAATCAATACTCAGACACAAATTAACACTCGACGTAAATCAACACCCTGTCGCAAATCAACACCCTATTGCAGATCAACACCCTGTCGCAAATCAACACCCTGTCGCAAATTAACACCGTGTCGCAAATCAACACCCTGTCGCAAATCAACACCGTGTCGCAAATCAACACCCTGTCGCAAATCAACACCGTGTCGCAAATCAACACCCTGTCGCAAATCAACACCCTATCACAAATCAATACTCAGACACAAATTAACACTCGACGTAAATCAACACCCTGTCGCAAATCAACACCCTATTGCAGATCAACACCCTGTCGCAAATCAACACCCTGTCGCAAATTAACACCGTGTCGCAAATCAACACCCTGTCGCAAATCAACACCCTATCGCAAATCAACACCATATCACAAATCAACACCCTATCACAAATCAACAGTCTGTCACAAATAAACACCCTGTCGCAAATCAATACCTTGTCACAAATCAACACGTCGCAAATCAACACCCAATCGCAAAGCAACACCCTGTCGCAAATCAACACGTTGTTGTAAATCAACACCTCGTCGCAAATCAACACCCCGTTGCAAATCAACACCCTGTCGCAAATCAACACCCCATCGTAAATCAACACCCTGTCACAAATCTAAACCCTGTCGCAAACCTACACACTGTCACAAATGTACACCCTGTCGCTAATCAACACCCTGTCGCAAAACAACACCCTGTCGCAAATCAAGACCCCGTCGCAAATCAACACCCTGTCACAAATCAACACCCTATTGCAAATCAACACCCTGTCGCAAATCAACACCGTGCTGCAAATCAACACCCTTCTCCAAATCAACACCCTCTCGGAAATCAACACCCTCTCGCAAATCAACACCTTGTCGCAAATCAACACCTTGTCGCAAATCAACACCTTGTCTGGACGTGCATAGCGGCCATGGTCGAGGCAGTAGCACTCCGGGGCTTGCAGATCATACTGCAAAAGTGTCTTCTCATTCAAGAGTCGGAGGAGAGGGTCCCGTGAACACTAGTTGAGCTCCCATGTAGGCGTGACGGGGTTTTGGTGCTGGGCTGCCCAGTCGGCTCTGAGTCCTTTCAGGTGTTGTGGGCATACCGGTGGCTTCAGCAGCAAGTGTGTGGCTTGGCACAAATGGGTAGGATGGAGGAGGTATAGGCAGCGATGACACTCCTCCGCTTCTGTGTGGTGCCGCGAGTAGACTTTTAGGTGCGTGCACTACAACCCGAGGCACATTGGCTTGCGGTGCTGCACTGATTTGACATGGAGGTGTGGGAGGTAGTGCTCCAGCTCCTCCGGGTCGTCAAGCACCTGCGGAGGGATTGACGAGCTTCGACCTACAGATGCCAGCGCGTCAACGGGTCCAGCTCCCATTCGCCTTTGGAGGGGTGGGACTGCTGGGTGCCAGGGACTTGGCCCCTCTGGCTCACGCTTGCGGGACCGGATCTGTGCTTCAAGCCATTTATATGGAGTTTGGCCCCTTCCTCCCTACGGACCGTGAGCTTCACTTCCTTGCTCCAATGTGGGCTGAGGTGGTGTCAGCACTGCCCAGGCTGGTGCGCAAGGCATTGCCTTTAGTCGAGAGGACTTCCGCCTTCATAGTCAGATGTGGCTCGAGTTGTCGGTGCCCCACCTTCTTCTGGCCAAGATGGATAGTTTGGACCCAGCTGCTGTCACCCAACGGCAGCGTTAGGCTGGCGCGACACAGCACGTCCTGTCTGAATAATGCAATGAGTGAGGACGGCAGGAGCAGAAGCAAGCAGAAGCACGGAACCAGGCAGAAGTGACGTAGGGAAGTGGCGGAACCAGAGCGGTGAGATCCAGCCCAAGAAGTTAGTTCCAGGGTCGCGAGAGGACGCGAGGAACTGAAGCTCCAAGGAAGACAGAGCGCACATGATAGAACTCGAGAGAGGAACGAGGAGGGCGGTGGAAGTGAAAGGTTGAGGGTGGCGAAGTGAAGAGGCATGAGGAGACAGTGATAGGAGAAGCCAATGGGAGCGAGATGCGAGCAGAGCGAGAACACGGCGGCTAAGCCACGGAACCAAAGGGAACAGGATGAATAGAGCTGTTCTGGTTAACTAGAGGGAATAAACATCCTCTGTATATATACAAAACTGAGCAAGGCAAAATAAGCAATGGCTTCTTGTGCGCTAGCCGGACGCGCGTGCGGGGTGACCGTTTATTAGGGGATCACTCGGTCCGATAGTTGTTTTACTGGCTAAGGTGTGACAACAGTGAATGCAGTGACAACGGCTAGTATGTCGACCGAGGTAGTTCAGGCCAGAGCTGAACCGTTTAATGATAATTTCTTTTCCAGCTGGTGGGAGTCCTGTCAGTTTTACGGAAATTATTCTGACACCCTTCCATAAACTGACAGGACTCAAGAGTGCAGTTTGACTGGAAGAAAGTGGAGAGAGATGAGAGGAGGACTGGGTAGGGAAGACATGAAGTCGATGGAGAAGCGTCCTAGAGGAAAGTCATCGTCTTGGTCTTGAGTGTCCGAGTCGAGAGGAACCGTTGATTCACATGGAGGGCTTCCTTGAAGTGCTTTTAGAGGATCTTGTACAAAGCCTTGAGCTGGTCGCGGGTTCCTATAGACTGTTGGACTGCAGGGTGATGGATCTTTCCTTGTAGGTGTGACACAATCGCATGCGTCACATTGTCCTTCTGCTCTATCAGCTGGTTGGAGAAGTGCTGGTACTGGCGACATACCAGATGGACAGTGAGTGCAGGGGTTAGTTGCCATTGGAATAGTCCGATGACAAATGGCTGTTCGTGACATGCAGGGAGCGACAGGATGTTGATTTGCGACAGGATGTTGATTTGCAACATGGTGTTCAGTTGCGACACCGTGTTGATTTGCGATAGGGTCTGGATTTTTGACAAGGTATTGTTTCGCGACAGGGTGATGATTTGCAACAGAGTGTTGTTTTGCGATAGGGTGTTGAATCGCGAAGTGTGTCAATTTGCGACAGGGTGTTGATTTGCGACAAGGTGTTGATATGCGAAAGGTATTGATTTGCGATAGGGTGTTGATTTGCGACAGGGTGTTGATTTGCGACATGGTGTTCATTTGCAACAGGGTGTGGATTTGTGACACGGTGTTGATTTGCAACAAGGTATTGGTTTGCGATAGGGTGTTGATATGTGACAGAATGTTGATTTGTGAGAGGCTGTTGATTTGCGACAAGGTGTTGATTTGCGACAGGGTGTTGATTTGCGACAGGGTGTTGATTTGCGACAAGGTGTTCATTTGCAACAAGGTGTTGATTTGCAACAAGGTGTTGACTTGTGACAGGGTGTTGATTTGTGACACGGTGTTAATTTGCGACATGGTATTGATTTGCGACAAGGTATTGATTTGCGACAAGGTGTTGATCTGCGACAAGGTGTTGAGTTGTGACAAGGTATTGATTTGCGCCAGGGTCTTGAATTGCACAGGGTATTGATTTGTGGCAAGGTATTGATTTGCGGCAAGGTGTTGATTTGCGACAGGGTGTTGATTCACTACAGGGTGTTGATTTGCAAGAGGATGTTGATCCGATGTGTCTTGTCAACGTCGACAACTCATAATACGAGTCACAAATGGTCAGAGGGGGAAACAATGGTTTGGGAACACCAAGTATCAAATAGCAGGCACAAGGTGCTACAATGCGTTCTTGCACGGTGTGGATACCATGCATGATGACCAACCAAGATATGCATATGACACTGACCATGACCAAAGAATGTCACCATGTGTGGTAAACTTTGACAACTCATAACACGAGTCACAAATGGTCAGGGTGGAAGATAATGTTTTGTGAATACTAGTTATCGACTAGCAAGTACAAATACCTTCAATATGTAGTGGCGCAGTGTGGCTACAATGCACAGTGACCAACCAAAGTACACATGTGTCACTGACCATGAACAGAGAATTTCACTTCATGTGGTCAACATTTACAACTCACAACACGTATCACATCTAGTCAGAGGGGGCTCACAATGGTTTGGGAACACTAGCTGTCAACAAGAAAGTACAAAGACCTTTGATACGTAATGACACGGTGTGGTAACCATGTACAGTGACAAACCAAAGTAGGCATATGTCACAAACCATGACCAAACGGATTTCACAGTGTGTGGTCAACGTTGAAAACTCATAACATGAGTCACAAATGGTCATTGGGAGGAACCATGGGTTGGGAACACTAGTTATCAACTAGC
>SZWC01014073.1:64579-74579 GCA_023375785.1 Penium margaritaceum | reverse complement strand
CTTCAGCGAACTTTGACATTATGTCGACCCGAAGAAATGTTTTCATGGATGCGTGGCACCTTCCTCACAACGCACGATCACGGACGGTAACCACAAAGACGAGGTTGAGGAAATCCTGGATCAATGCCGAGGAGGAGGCCAAGACCAATGTTTGGTCAAGTGGAAGGACTATGAAGAAGCACATAATAGTTGGATACCGTACAGCCAATCCTTGATTGTTAATCGTCTTATTACTGGCTACCAAGCTCAGCTCCGGCCACGTGATGGTAACGCGTCCGGACGTCGCGGCTGGAGGGGGGGAAGTGTTATGCCGATGGGCATCCATGACTCCCTTGACTCAGAAGGGACCTATTTTGCATTTCGTCGCTCTTAGTCTACTTTGCTACTTAGTTGCGGTAGTGTTTTTCCACTCCCGAGTGGATTTCTACCTAATACCTTGGAACTCTCGCGCGATGACAACCATTATCCGGTCTTTTTTCAAAAATCACCCAAACCTTCTTGCGGCAGTACTCAACACTTCAAGACTAGGAGGGACAATCTCTCAAGAGACTTTGATAGATCTTGTAAACCTTAGACTAAACCTCAAAGCCCCCTGTCGAACGAACAAGGAACTTCTCAAGTCCACAAATCAGGACATGGTGTCGCAGCACGCTGATTGCCGAAATGGCGAACGGCTCAACCGAGCTTCATTCTCTTACTCTTGCCATATGTTTATACACTATCGAGTTTCGACACTAGCATTAGGGAAGTATACTTTCTGCTTCTAAAAAATACCCATCTGACCCCAATCTTGTGGAAAGCAACAAACTTTGATTTCAACTCTGAACCACTTCACTTCCACAAACATAACAGACACCCCTTAATGAAAAAGGAAAATAGATTTAATTTTTTAATGATACTTGGGTGTACAAATTTTTATTTTGGACATGGTATCTATGATGTGTGTTTTAGAAGTGAGGCCATAAAATTCCTTTTTATGTACAGAGATGTTATCTATACCGAGCATTCCTTTCATTGAAAAGTTTCCTTTACAGTTTTACTATAATGTATCAAGGCATTGTTAGTAGTAGGATCCTTGAAATCTTTTTCCAAAATGATTATTATAAACATCATTATAAATAAGTGTAAGAGAATGTGCATGGTTACCTTGTTCTCTTTACATCAATGTCCTTCAAATGGTTAGAATGTAAGTTATAAACAAGAAAACATAATGAAGATATATTTCTTCATAGATAGATCGATAAAATTACATCTTGTTATAGAATAAAAATGTCAGGTAAACTTTCAATGGTGGAGAACACTATTTTCTCAACACAAACAAAGTAGAAAAATAAAATGGTTGCAATAATTGAAGTATGGGTAATGAAGATAGATCATGTCAAGTTGTTACCTTATGCAATGCAACTGGTAGCATGAAATAAACGATTGCAAAGTGAAAACAAGTTCTCTAATTATGGTTTAAAACAATATGCTAGATGTTAGATATTTGATGTTAGATGATTTTGGGTCTATTTGTCTTGAAGAGGGAAATTCTTCACATTTCCTTTGAGGGAGGCTTGAAAGTGCTTAGTATGACATTTTTCATAAAATCTTGAGTAAGGGGTTTCTTCTTAATAAGATTTCTATTAGATTTTGAGGTTTTCATTTCATTAAAGGATTTCATTTATTTCAATTGACATGTTAAATGAAGTGGTTTTTCTTCAATTGTTGATTTGCTTAGGAATCGGTTTTGTGCAGAGAGTGCCAACCTTCAATGTCTTAGCTTTGGATTGCTATTGAGGGTTCCATGATAAAATGAGAATGATGCTAATGGCAACTAATTCATTGCCTTATTTTCATGACTATTAAGGTTGATACACTTAAGAAGACCTGGTTGAAGTTGACGGTACTTAAGGTGTGATAAATTTTGGCCTCTATTATTTAACTTTAGTTCATTGTTTTTTCATTTTTGTATTCTTGGCCGCCATAGATCATCACACTCTTTTTCCTTAAGCACGTATGCAGCTGAAACTATTCAATGAAAAAGTCATCACATCATTATGAAACTAAGCTAGGGCAGGTAAATTTGCATCAAATTTGATTATTTTTCATACAATTGTGTGTGCATACATCCATTTGATCGTACATTTGTCTCTTCTTCATAACCAATTATTCATTCTTATTTCAAAATCTCTAAGGTAGGCTCATTTTTCCACATGAGTTGAACGTGTCCTTGATTCTTGTGTAGTTGGAAAAGATTGATTAAAGTTTGTAGACCCTCAATCATTCATATTTTGGCCCCATGGGTCAAGCTTTCTATGTAATCTAGCATTGACTTACCAAATTTCAAGTCCCTTTCATTAACTCTTAGGTAGTACGTGTGGTTAATAATGCCCACTTTATGAATAACATAGTCATTGCCACGAACATACATGTTGAAGGTACCATAACCGTGTTGTCAAACGTAATCCGTGCACAACAAAGTGTAATCAAGAGGCATGCATAAGATGCATAAGTGCTAAGTGAGCACGTTTGCATGCACGTGTTTGACATCCATGTACGAAAAGGACACGTTAATGAGGGACAACCAAACATGGACAAGGATAAAGAGCATGACATGGACAAGTATAAAAGCAACAAGGACCGTATTGTTCTATTCATGTGTTGATCTTGGTTCAATCACGTACCAAGGGAATTGTACCCACAAAATCTGTAGAGGCTAAAAATAGAAGCAAGGTTGCAAAAGACAACAAAAAACGCCAAAATGAACCACGTAGGGAGTTCTAAGGGGTGTTTATTACACAATTCATTTCTAGAATTTTTAAATGCACTCGTAAGAGGCTCATCTAGGTCTTTTTTTATGCAAGTGAGCAACTGAAGTTGAGTACCTATGGTGGAGGTCAGGTACGACGCTTGGATTAAGGGGTATACCCCCCTTCTTATGATACAAAGATGGTGAGGCAAATTCATGACCACTAATTGTCATTTAACATAGCTTCCATTTGAAATCGGCTCCTTTTTACCTTGTGAATGAATCTTTTATGGTTCTTTAATGAGTGAAGATGCACGATCAATGTGATGTCATGGAGGCATTGAGGACAAGAATCAAGATGGAGTTCATAAAATTAATAAAGAATGCCATTGCCAACATTAACAAAACATAACTCAACTTTGAGTGTTAGATTTAACATCTTGCTACATACAAAGGAACACTTTGTCGTGAAATGATAAACCTGGCATTAGCATGATTGACCCATATTTAAGAGTAATAAAGGCCTAAAATCCTGTGAATAGGTGTTGCCATCTTGAGAGACAATAAGGATCAAGAAGCATGAAAACGTTTGGTCCTAGCCATGAACACATCCTTCCTTCATACCCTCAAAACGTTTCCCTAGAACCTAAAAGTACTCACCTAGCTGAATCCAATGGAGAATGTTGTGCTTATTCAGAAGGCTTTACACTACCAAAAAGACCGCCTTACTTGAACATGACTTGAAGAAATATGTGGTGAAAACATGCACACCTTTAACCCATTTAGTTTGAGTCCTATATGCACTGTTATATCCACTTTATGAACCAAAGACAAGGAGGCATAGTAAGCCTTCTATAAGATCAAGGTTTTAAGATAGCTTTCTTGTCTACATTAGACCTACTTGAACAAGTTGATCGCCTTCGTGAAATTTTTCGAAACATTCTTTGTGATCTAAATGCACATGAGAACGTAATTTAAGGAGAATGATTTTTCATGAATCATAGTTTCCCAAGTTGAGACATAAATAAAACCATGTTCAGCTCTCTTACAATGTTGATTTTATTGATGCTCTAAAGATATTTGGAAAGTGAAACATCATCCCTAATAAAATATAAACTTCTTGATTTCTTGATTATTTGGGCATCTTGGATCTCTTACAAGTATCTTATTGATTAAGTTTTAACAAGGATGTTGCAAGATTCACATGGAGACACGTACTTTTTGTTGGAGTGAGCGATAAGTGCGCTGAGCGACGGCTTTGAAATGGCGCAGTTGGATCGACAATCGGAGGTCTCTATGCAAAGTTATGGATTTCTATCCGTAAATACCCAGGTGCGGCTCGGCCAGGAATTTTTGATGTACAGGCCAGGTTTAATTCTGGCATCCAGCTCCAAGGGGGGAAAGGAGCCTGGATCTTTGATTGATGCATGCACAGCAGGGCTATGCATGCCTGCTGGCCAAGCTTGGTCAGCAGCTACGCAGTGCAAGCAAGCACTGGTGGGTACTTGGCCCAGACCAGTCAGGGTGGGGCTACACCTGACTAGACTGCTGGGACCGCTTGCATCAGCACATGCAAACAAGGCTCTAGAGCACGGACCACTCTACATCAGGTGGTGCATGCACGACTCAGCATTGCATCAACTACCACATGCATGACTTAGCAACTGCATCAGCTACTACATGCACGACTCAGTAGCTGCATGCGGAGCCTAGAGTGGGGACCGCCCTGCATCAGCGGCAACATGCACGACTCAACAACTGGGACCACGGCCAAGCTGACAGCATTCAGGAAGCTTCCTTGAGGAGGAAGCTACGTGCCTTGGACCGAGAAGATTCCTTGAGGAGGAAGCTACGACCTTGCAGAAGGAGGCTTCCTCTGGGCACAGTGCAGTTGGTCAACTTGCCAGGATCCTAGTATAAAAGCAATCTGGACTCAGTCAGTTCAGTAACTCCATCAGAAACTCCAACAGAAACTCCAATAGAAACTCTAGCAGTAATTTCTAGACAACGCCTCTAGACCAAGACTCTGCAGTCGCTCTCATCTCAAGACCCCAGTAAGCCTGGCAACAGTCTACCAGCATGGGCAGGAGGACGCCCCTGACTACCTGAAGGCCTGACTACCTCGCTCTGGTGGCCAGACTACGTGCAAGAATCAAGCTGCCTAGCTTGAGCTGTTGTGCTTGACGTTGCCCATCTGTGGGCCAAGAGTTGTGTGTAGGCGTGAGAGCCCAGAGTTAGTGTCTAACCTCAGCTCTCCTTTACAAAGCTCATTCTGTCTGGACAATCAGACTGTTGGAGTCTCCCTCTGTTGACCCAGTGTGTTTGGCAGTGCTCTGTCAGCTTGGTTAGGAGGATCTACAAGCTGTGTATCTTGGTGGAGTTCCCCTCTGTCGACCCAGTAAGCCTGGCAGCACTTTGCCAGCTTGGCTAGGAGGGCCAGAAGACCTCTAACGACGTAGTAAGTATGGTAGTGGCTGCCAGCGTGGAGAGGAGGCTGCCCTGACAACGTGGAGGCCATTTCACCTAAAAGTACGGTGACCGTGCTGAGACCCTTGCAACGATAGCCTTGACGGCCTAGCAAGGTGTTGCGCCCTCCAATGGGGCAGGTTGTGTGAGAGCACTAAGCTGAGCTGTGTTTTGCCGCTGTTTCCTTGTACCATACTTGTACTTGATAGTCTTGTTCAATTACAAGCTTCAATCCAAGTCTTTCACTTCCGCACATTAGAGTGCAAGGTTTGCTTGCTGGGCACAGAGATCCTGGACAACAGCAAGGCCCCCTTGCTGCATCAGAGCACGCGATGACTTCGTCACTGTAGGCTCCAAAACCCCAACACTTTTGTCTCTTGTCGAAGAGTAGATGTTGATGTAAAATGTCGTGCATTACATATATATGGGTGTCTTGGCTTGATTTTAGGTTGAGAAATTCATTCTTTCAAAGGAAAACTTGAGAGAATAGACCACATATTTGTTAATAGTGATTTTTTTGTGAGGATTGAAAACATAACCAATATTCTGTGAAGATATTCATGTCACCCTCACATCTAGGGTAGAACTACATTTCGCTTGGTTCGAGCACTAAAGGGTGTTATATGCATCAGAACCTATGTGGTGAACAATTTTGAGGCATATGCTAGATCACGAAATGGGACCCTTGATGTATTGAAAACTAACAGTTGAAGTTACCTAATCGAATGTGTTAGAATTACTAAGGTAAGATGTAAACTTTAAAAAGCTTGAATGAGTTCTACTAATACTTACAAGTTACTTGCGGCCATACTCGCAGTCATGGGATTTTGAAGAATTATATGCATGACATTACATAGTGAGTAATTGCTTAAAGAAACTCCACTAGAACGTTTTTGGTAGTTCAAATTATTAGGGGGAGTTCTGTTTAGAAGTTTGAGCGTTGTAAAGACTTTGGAAAAATGTTGGAAATGTTTGCCATGAATGCATTAGAAATGCATAGCTATAAAAGTTTCAATCTCATGTACATGTGGGATGTACGAAGGGTGTTAAGATTATTTCATTGGATTAGTTCATTCTAGGTTTTGAAAATGACTTCATAAAGTTAATGAATGTAGTGGTAATTGTATCTCCTTGCATTGAAATGATCAAAAGATAATACTGAGAAAGTAATGAAGCATGAAACCATGTTTGTGGGCTACCGTACCGCTCTTAGATTTTGTTATTAATTGCTTCTTTAACGATGAATTCATGAATTTGGCTACGTGCTAGTAATACTTCGTGTCAATTTGATAACGCTGAAATAATGGGTTAGATGTGTCACAAAGTTTTCAAAGAGAGGACATCTCATGGTTGTGTTAATTAGGGTGTGTGAAACGTTTCACGCCGATCGGCGAGTGTTTTGAGATGTCGAAGCGTGATACGTGCCAAGATACGTGGCTTACGCCACGTATGTTGGCAAGTACCACGTCATTGGAGGGGGATTTCAGAGTGGAGGAGTAGATGCGTGGGGACGTGGGGGAGAAATAGACCGTTGTCATACTACTATCGTGCCTCAATCCGTGGACCGGTCGCATCGAGTCCCGACTTCGGGATTCGAACCCATCTTTGGACCATGTTAAATGGTTACCCCTGTGGCCTGCCAACGAAATCAAGGATACAATACGACCAAATTCGTTCGTTTTTGACAACGGTAAATGAAAGGAAGTAAAGTGTGAACCTAAGTTACGTACTGAAATTTTTTTTTGACCGCAAAATCTAAGATCAGTACGGTATTAAGACAATGTTTGACTTTTGGTATATGTTTTTTGATTACCTGTAAATATTTGCATTCAGGGAGAAACTTCATGAAATTGGCAATGCTTTCATGTTTAGGAGGATTCATACAAAAATTGTGTTTTATTTTGACTGTTAGTTCATCGAGTTTTCAATCTTCTACACTATATAGGGTGAGGCTGGGTGTCGTTGAAATCGGTCGTTGGGCTCCTCAACGATTGATTTTAGCGATTCCTGTCCGCGTAGTTTTAGCTTTACAGCTGCGTAGATCGGCACTCTACGTCGATCCGTCCGGATAAGCTCAAGGATTCCCTCCTCCAACAATCCCAGCGGGCCCCACACAGAATGTGGATGACTGAATGGAATCGGCCCAACAATCTCCGTTTCCACCAATCACATGCGAAAATCGATAGTTGGAGCCTCGACATGCGTCCGCGTTCGGGAAGAGACGCTCCGGATCTGACCGGCTGCGCCTGTCTTCTGACCGGCGACGATGATGAGATCTAGGCGGCCCGAAATTCGTGGACTCCACATGTCCTTCAACAAAATGCCCAGCGAACTGTCCGATAGCGTCCAACGACCAATTTCAACGACACCCAGCCTCACCCATAGACACACCGTTTGTTCCAAGGTACGGAACGAGACGTTGGCGCAACGCGTAATTTAGTCGATGAAACTTCCCTTGCATGTGGACGCACGATTTGGTGGTCGGTTTGGCAGTGCGCGGATGCAAGGCTCTAAATGGTGTCCGCTGAAAGGGCGCTTTCGTGTAGCGCCATAGCCGACTCGGAAAGTTTCAACTTCTCCGAAAACTTCTCCGAAACGGTGTCCGCTGAAAGGGCGCTTTCGTGTAGCGCCATAGCCCGTCTACCGTTGACTTGGCTTATTCTGACTTGATATCTGGTAAATTTCAATTTTATCCGAAAAATATTTTTTGTCGTGAATGTTTTTTTTGCGACTAAAATTCCCGTCGTTGAAAGGAAACCTCCCAGGCTACGTTACTGCGGGGCCTGGGAGGTGCTCGAACCTTCATGATACCGAAAAATCCTGAATGTTAAGAGGGGGTTTTTCGAAAGTGATCTTTGATGATTTGGAGAGAAGTTTTAGGGTATGAGGCGAGAATACCGTCAGTCAACGCACGAGTGGCGAAATATTAAACATTTTGCTGGTCCCTTGCGTGGCGCTTCGGGACAGGTTTGGGGGCGCGTTATGTGGCTTCCGCTGAAAGGGATAGAGGTGGAACCTGTTCTGGACGCAGCCTGCACGTGGTCTGCATGGCACCAACATGGCGACTCGAAGGGGACAACCGTTGTCCCCTTCTCGTCTGGAGTTGTCCGACGATGTCCGACGAGCTGACGGGAGCAATGTTGGCAGGTTCGGGCAGGAGAGGTCCTCCCGTGACCATCTCACACACGCTTCCCCTTCCCCTCGAACCCTCCTCCCTCCGCCCTATTCAATCACGTCCTCTCTGTTCTTCTCGATAATGTCAACATCGAGCCGGGCAACTGCTCATCTCCGTTTCAACTCGCACTCGTCAAGCTGCTCGTCGAGCAGTCACGCGGTCACGGTTGCTTGAAACAGCCATTTCTTGACAGGCTGGTGAGCCGGCATCGTGGCGGCTAGCATGTCATCGTTGCGGCCTTGAATGAGTTTGGGCAAAGGCCAGTGGGGTGTTGTTGAGCGTTGCGCCGAGAATGAGACATCAGGCACGTGATGCCGCTCTTTCTAGCATCATTTCCTCCTGACTGCATCGTTAGTGCAGACGGGCATGATCCCGCCATCAACGACATTCCGAAGCGTCATGCCACGTGATGCCAGAACCCAGGTTCTACACGGTGTAGGCTCCACCCTGCGGACCAACACGCGTCCTCCCCATCGCTCAACCGTGCAGGGAGGCGGCCTTCCTCAACCCCGCCGTGCTGACACGACGCCAGTAGCACTGTGCGTCATACCTCTGCGATAAGGTCCGCCCTACCTGCTCACCCTTCCTGTTTGATGCGGCGGCTGACCTGCAGCAGCGACGATGACGACACCATCAATCATGATTCGTTTTTGATAACGTACGCAGCATACCGCATGAAGGCTAGGCCATGACAAAACTGAGACAATACGCTCATCATTTCCCAAACCCTCATGTCAACGGTCTGGTAGTGTCGAGCGCGAGCGCATGCCGCAGAAAAAAACCGAACTTGACAAATCGACGGGCGCGGAGACGAGGCGTAGGGCAATGAGGGGTCCTGCCGCGATCCTGCGACACTTCCTGCGGGCAGCACTGCTCCGTGAGGAGCCCGAGTGCAGTGTAGTTCAGTGAGCAAACCCCACCCGCGGTGAGCCACCGTCCAGCTTGCCGCAGCAATTTTTTTTACATTTTTTTTTCCCCATCCAGCGGGGCGTTGTCTTGGCCATGACTCAGATGTCACGCGCATGTCGCTCCAAACGCCCCCAGTGCTTGCCGTTGAATTCTGCGGCGTGAGTGCCCCTTTTACCGCCGACCTGTGCGCCCCGCTGTCCAAACACGCGCACGACGTGGCTTGCCAGCCCGCCCGGCTGGAGCAACAGAGTTAACCGACCACCACCATCCCGTCAGAGCCGCCACAAACGCACCTACCCACCCACCTTCAAGGCTCTCGAAACTCGAGCCAAAAGCCCGTGCATGTGCATGTGCGTGCTTTTCTTGCCCCCCGCGATGCCGGCGGCGGCACCTCTCCACCACTTTGCCTACTCGGCAGCCCTGCTGCTGTTGCGGACGGTCCCAGTGGGCCGATAACGCAGCACCACTGCACTTGTAGGTGCAGCAGCAGCACTAGCAGCAGCAGTAGCAGCAGCCGCAGTCCCAGCAGCAGAATCAACAGCAAGAAGCCGCAGTAGTTACACCACCGCCAGGAGCAGCAGCACTTTTTACAGTATAAGCAGCTACACTTCGACCAAGCGCGCTTTGGCGCGCTTCGCTTGGAGTGCGGCACCAACCGAACGGCTGAGACCGCCGTATCGGATTTTTTCTACGGTGGGACCTACCTACGTGCACCAAAC
>SZWC01014073.1:10834-23513 GCA_023375785.1 Penium margaritaceum | reverse complement strand
CCCCCCCCCCCCCCCCCCCCCCCCCCCCACCCACGCGTCGACATACACCAAACACCACTCCACCACCATACCCTTGCACACCACCCCCTCCAACCACACATACACCACTGCACCACCAGAACCACGTGCAATGCACACTTGTGTACAATTGACTACCACACCCCCATACACTACCTCATACAGTCACCACTTGTACCAACCCACATCCCTCCCCCCCACCCCATCCCCATCCACCCATATACCAGTGCAACACTAAAACAACGTGCAATGTACACTTGTGTACACGAGTCTACTAAACCCCCATACACTCTCTCATACACACACCACCTGAACCAACCCACTACCCCCTCCCCCATCCACCCATACACCAGTGCACCACCAGAACAATGTGCAATGTACACTTGTGAATAACAGACTACGACACCCCCATACATTCCCTCATACACTCACCACTTGTACCAACCCACCACCTCCCCGGGTATCCGTCTGTCACTGTCATCGCCGCTCACCCTTCTCCTATTCATTTTTCCCAAACCTCCATCTGGCACTTGTCTCTCCCGTCTTCTTTGACCACCAGATATTGTCCTACTCCTGTGCTGCTACAATTTTCCACTCAGGTAAGTGGATTAGAGATGACTCAGGGGGTGACGCCAAGATGGCGGAGGTGGTGGCAACGTCTCTAGTGTGGCAGGTGTAGTTTGAGGTCCCCAAGCAGGCCTGCTCTTGCTGTGGCTGAAGCTGTGGCTGCGGCTGGGATGGCTGCAGCCGTTGAGGGTGCAGCAGCCCCGAACTGGGTGGTGATGTCAGTAAAAATCGTCACCTAGCAGACAACACACCTTATGGGCTGCAGTGATAGGCGTGAGTCTACTGCTGCTTTGGCTGTAACGGCTGTGGTGACGGCAACAATTGCGACATCTCTTACTGATAGGAGTAAGGCAGATCTGCATTAGTGACAATGCCGATGCGGCTGTTGCAACAAAATTTGTGACTGCAGCCATGATGGCTGCTGCCTTCCAGACTATGGTAGCTCCAAACTGGGTGGTGATGTTGGCAGAAAACGCCACCCCGGCGGGAAAGAGACCCGATGGGTTGTAGGGACAGCCGTGGGACCGCTGCTGCTGCCGTTACAGTTGCTGGTGATGCGGCTGCTACAGCTGTGGTTGCGGCAGCGATTGTGACTGCTGTCGCCGCAGGACATGAAGTAAATCTGCTAAGGGCAATGATGTAGTTGTGGGTTGAGACCATTATCGGGCCAAGATACACGAATGCAGCAGCCACTGCAGATGTAAATCTCAATGATGCAGAAGAGGGTGATGTAGAGGAAGGTGAGGGCACTGGCTGTGGTGCTTCAAAACAGCAGGTGAGAAGAGGGATACGAAGTGCCCGGTCATGAGCAAGCAAAGAGGCTGTTTTTCCGCATTCAAGTGCAGAGCAGAAGTGTTGCTACTGAGTGGATGACAGGGAGGTGAAGAGGCTCAGAGCCAGTGTTGTGGCCGGAGTCCAATGCAACGTGAACCTCCAACCGCTAGGCAATTCGCCACTGAGGTTTTTGTGGCGGTGGCAAGCACAAAGAGTGGGCAAAGAGGCCCAGAGCACACCCAACTGGGACTGCATAGTGCAGCTGAGAGGTTGGAGCAGCCGACGTAGTAGGCTGATGCGGTGCGGCTGCGGCGTGGTGGATCCGCGGTTGAGAGTCAACTGCACAACCATGTCCCAAGACTCCAAATCCCACCACACGAGAAGGTGATGGGGACGAGGGAAGGAGCTCTCCCCATAGTGCTTCGATACCAATAGACGTGGATACATGTGACGGCGTAAGGGATCGAGGGGGCAAGAGATCCCATGGATTTGGAGAATCTCACACATAGAAAAGGAACAAGTCTATCAGGTGATGGTGAGTTGGTAGGTCCAAGGTGTGCTTTGTGAGACTAGCCTCACTTCATGCGCCACACACAAGGTAAGACCGCTGCCAACCTTGAGGTCGAGCCAGACTTCTTGGCATAAACCGAGAGCAATTGTTATCGGAGAATTTCAGATATCATGACCCCAGCAAGATCAGCAACCGGGAACTAATCAAAACAACATCACAAGCCAAACAAGAATGCAAAACAATCCACATCAACATACGCGTATGTGGTCATGCCACCGATGATCTAAGCATTTAACCAATGTGACCTCGTTAGAAACTCTCGAGAGTTATTGGCTGGCCCATCGGCAAAAGCCTTAGACTACACAAGTGGCAGAGGAAACATCGACAGAGCGAGGGGAACGCCTGGCATGCTCGAATAAGCTGTTGCGTCTAGACACCATTTGGTATGTTTTGCAGTCATGTTCCTTCACTCTCCTGCAGAGCTATGTATCTGTGGAGGCTAGTGGACAGTGGTCACAGTATTGGAGAGTCAACACTTGAACATCCGTATGAGTCACTCCATTGTCGGAATGACAATCCTAAGGATGTAGCAAACCTCCACACAACTGAGGTAATACAAGATACCGTACTGCCCCTTACATTCGACAATTTTTTTAACTGCATTAAGTGATTCTTGTACTTGACTAAAACCTTCTAAAACCAGCCTTCTAGTTTTGCACCTGTCTCGTCCAAAGCCCCTGGGTTTTCTTGCTGTCTGGTTTTGGTTGAAACTCCAGTGCAGATCCTTAGTCTTTCCCTAGACCTTCGGATTTCAAGTCTCCAAACTTCGAAAAGGCGGAGTGACCATGTACCCCTCTTTTCGGAGAATCGGCCTGATTTCCCCCTTACTCGGAACAATAAGCCTCATTTGTCCCTACCGTGGAACAGTGAGCCTGATTCACCCCTACCTTGCAACAATAAGCCCAACTTGCCCATTCTACATGGACGCAAGTTCTTAGGTGTGAAAAATGAACGATATACTCCTGTCGTTTGTCAAAAGAGAGCATGTCTACGTCGCATGGATGCTCCTTCTACATGATGACGTCACCTTTTTTTCCCCAGAAATCACAAAATCATTTATACAGCGACTACAGAAAAACTACAGAGCACCCCAGCAAGCACCCTGGACCTCGTGGCAACTGGCTGGCAGCTGCTCGTGGGTGGAGCTACCACGCGTCAGTGCTCTGGCGCCAGCTAGGTGTGCATCAGGAATCTGCACGAGCATGGACACTGTCGAGTGTTTACATTAAGATGTACATACAGATGGGACGACTCACATCACAACACTCCCCTATGACCCAATGGTACGCATGTCCATATACGTGCAGAACTGACACAATTGCACAACGAGATTCTCAACGATCCATGCTCACACACCCCACTCAGCCACTCAGAGGCAAGGGGTGAAGCCCGACAAAACGAATGGCCACCATGAACTTTCTATGTGCCGGTTCCCTGGTCGGGAAGTCAGCGCGCTGCATGTTCGTACAGACCCAAACGATGGAGACCACCTGTCACTCCACAAGATCACGCACAAAGTGATGCTCAACAGCAATGTTCTTTGTGCATGCATGAAATACACCAGAGTTCTCTGTAATGGAAAGAGCACTCTGGTTGTCACAACGCGAACGGCGCAATGCACAGACCGTCGCAACTGACAAACATATGTTGCACCCACACTACCTCAGCAGTCCCAGCCCCCAATGCAACAGAATGAGCCTCCAATGAGCTATGTGCAACACAAACCTACGTGGCGCTATGTCATGACATAGTGGTGTCGCCCAGTAGGAACACTTAGCCTGTCTGACTGTGCCCATCAAGGCCAGTCTCAGTCTATGTAGCTGTCAACTACCACCAAGCACTGCTGTCAAAATCAGAGTCCGAGGTACGGCGTGGAAACCATATACCGTACCACTCGCACAGCCGCGTGAAGGGCTCTCGCCCGAGGACACTACAAGAACTATACAAGGAAGTTGATGGCAAAGGTGATATCGGGTCGTGTATTAGTGGCCAAGTACATGAGAGAGCCAATTAGACGTAAGTACAGGGTCACGCCCACTGTCTCCCCCAGCTCTGCTCGATCATCCACCTGTAGAGCATCCTGTCCGTCAGGTTTCATGGGGGTGGAGGCTATGGGAAGTGCACCAAGGAGGTCAGCAAACTGCTCCCCCACAACACAAGCGTAACGTGCCTGATGCAACAAGGGTGTCTGTTGCTAACGATCACGTGCAATCTCCATCCCAAAAACACAACTGTCGGACCAAGGTCCTTCATGTTGTAGGCAGTCTGAAAGACTACCTTGACCTTTTTCACGGCCTCCATCAAAGGAGACACAATCAAGAAGTCATCCACATAGAACAGGTTGGCAGTGAAGCTCTCATCAATATGCCTCAGAAAGAGAGACAGGTCGGCATCACTCTGCACGTACCCGGCACATGTCAGTGTGCTGTTGATCTCCTTGTTCTAGCACCTAGGTAACTTTTTCAAGCCGTACAAGGCCTTGCGCAAGCGCCAGACCTTGTCACTGACCTCAAAACCATGTGGTTGGAACATGTATATCTCCTCCTCTAAGGTTCCATGGAGGAACACGTTGTTCACATCCATCTTATGCACCTCCTAGTCGTGGTGAGCAACAACCTCAAACAAAGCTCGAGCGATGGTCACGACAAGGTCGGTTGCGGCATCGCAAGTGACTGAGAACTCTCGGGATACCAGCTCATGACCAAGAGGACACGCTAGGTGTACCTCAGTTTAGTCTGCCCGAACACTCAGGCCAAGGGCCTTCGTGCCAGGCTTGCCACTCTAAATACTGTGAGTGGAGTGTCTAGGCAGCGAATTGACTGTCCGTTGAGCCCCAGAGGCGAGTGGTCGAAGACGACCACCGGGCTCACGGGAGTAGTCCAAAGCCGAGGTGCTCACCTCTAGCTGTGTAGCAAGGGGCTGGTCCACAGCCACAGGAACTAGAGGATCAAAAGGAATGGCAGAGTATGCAAGACAACAGGTGCGGGCTCACGCGCTGGGGAAGCAGGTGTAGGAACAAGACCAGGTGTGACTGAGGCAACTGCCATAGGCATGAGGCAAGGTGTGCCAGGAGGGACTCACACTGGAATGGGAGTAAGTGTGCTAGAAGGGACTGACACTGGCACGGGAGCAGGTGTGCAAGAAAAGACTGACGCAGGTACCTGCTGACTGAGCAGGTGTTCCAGAATGAGACTGGCACGTGAGCAAGTGTGTCAGAAGGGAATGACTCTGGCATGGGAGTAGATGTGCCAGAGGGGACTGACACTGGCTCAGGAGGAGGTGTGGCAAAGGAGCCGGCGAGGTCACAGGACCAAAAGCCATAATGGTTGGATTGTCATCAGCCGGAGACGGGACCACAGGTGAGGAGGCCCACACGGACCCATCCGTAGGTCTTCACTCCCCCATCCAACGGGAAGCCACACAGGTAGGAACGTATTTTGCGGCCACCGACGAGGTGGTAGATACTGTACTAGCAAGTGAAAATATCAGGCTTATGAATTTCAATTTTTGTATCAATGATGCTCAGCTCTTTGCAATTTGACACAAATACAAGAATTGGGTTCTCAATTTGACACAAATACAAAATAGAAAATATGGTTCAGGCTCAAGTCCAACTGTAACCTGCATTTTGAACTTCGGACATCGAAATCTTGAGTGGCTTCTTGGTCAACGCTGCAAGGAGGGAAACCATGCCACTGTTTACGCTTCGACACTCGGGCCGGCTTCTGGCTTCGGAGCTCGACCCGCGACATGTGACTTGTGCGTGCCGCCTTGACTATTAGAGCCCCTTAGTCCATGCAACACACGAACCAGCAGTCTGTTCTCAGCCTACATACCCCCGTTGACCCTCATCACCACTATGGCTTCCTCTAGCCGCATCAACATCACGGTCTACTTCCAGCCTGTCACTGGCGACGAGTACGAGGAGCAGCTGAAGCGTTCTGCCCTTGCAAGCAAGTCCCGCCCCGCCAAGGCAAAGTCTCCGAAACGCCGACCTGGCCGTCCACCCAAGGTCATCAATGTCCACTCCTTCGCAAGGATGCCCATGCCCCCATCATCCAGTCCCGTTACCGCCGCCCTCGGATGCGAGGAGCCCATTGTCCTTGACTTCGGTGGTGATGACGAGGGCATGGAGGAGGATGTCGACATGGAGGACGGTGATGTTGACAACACTAATGCGACGGACAACTGTTCTGCAGCATCATTGGAGACCGCATCATCATCGCCGTAGCCTGCACGCCGCAGCAAGCATGATTGGTTTGCGGAGGGACACAGCCGCATCATCCATGCTACAGCTGTGAACCCGAAACATGTGACCTACGGCGACGCCGTACGCTTCCTACAGACGGCATACTGGCAGCCGGACAGGTACTGCCCGTAAGATAACCTCCTGCCATCCACCATCCGCCGCTGGTACAAGCCCGACAATCCGCGCGAGATGCTGGACAAGTTCTGCGTGACGATGGACCGCAGCCCGCCAGCGCCGCTCCGTCATGTCGAGATGGCCGGGAGACATCTGCATGGTTCGCGCGGGAGACCAGGCTACTTCGCCAAGCATCCCGAGCTGAAGAAGACAATCAAGGACACCTTGGTGTGCATGCGTGAAGGTGGGGCGCAGAAGAACGCCATGGTCAGCCGGCCCACCATGCTGCGGGTGACGCGAGACGAGGGCGTCGAGGCGCTCGACGGAAAGCCATTCGAAAGGCTGTACTCGACCTCTTCCTGCCGCAGATTTGTGCGACATGAGCTGTCATGGCGCTGGCACCGAGTAACTTCTGCCCCACGGTATTCTGGCAGACTGGCCTGTCCGCTGCGAGCAGATGTTCCTCCGTGCTGGCGTGTACATGAAATTGTACAACGTGGCGGACAAGTTTGTGGTCAACGCCGACAACACAGGCATCCAGTTGATCCCGTCCCCGGACAGCACCTACGCGCCGCTGGGTGCAAAGCACATGCCAGTCTTTGGGCGCAACGACAAGCGCTCAGTGACAGCGGTGTTGGCCTAGACCATGGCAGGGGAGATGCTCCCCTGTCAGGTCATTTTGGCTGGGACTACTGACAGGTGTCACCCTAAGGACGTCCATGCACGCAAGGTGCAGAGTCAGTACGGATGGCACTACACGCACACGGCCAACCGTTGGGCCAACACGGACACGACAAAAGACTGGTCCGCACATGTTTTGGATCCGTGGTATGCAAAGATGAGCTAAAGATGATGCCGAGTTTGGGAGAACCACGCTGCTGGTCATTTTGGACGCATGGAAGCCGCATGAGTCGGGTACCTTCCAGCACTGGGTTCAACAACATTATCCATGGGTGAAGTTGGTTTACATTCCAGGGGGCTGTACCTCAAAGGTGCAACCTTGTGATGTGGGACTGCAGAAGCTGTTGAAGGACAAGCTCAAGGAGGGATTCTCCACATTCATGGCGGAAATCCTCCTTGACCATGCCAAGGTGGACCTTGGCATGAAGCTCGTGAAGGAGTCGGCAGCTGGCTGGCTTCTAGAGGCATGGCACAGCTTGTACAACAGGCCTGACCTCGTCAAGCGTGCATGGGCAAGTGCTGGGTGGTGCAAGGTGTGCAACCCCACCTTCCAGGAATGTGCGACTAACGACATGTTGACGTTCTTGTGTAACCCTATCGTCAATGGCTACGAGGAAGACTTCTTTGAAATTCTTGCTTCTGTGTAATGATGTAGGAAAATGTTTTTAATCGTGCTCTCTACCGTGCTCTGTCTACTTTGTCGTACTGTGCAAATGTTCGAACCACTCTCACACCTCATATTTGCAACGGACAAAACTTGGGCAAAAGGATAAACTGACACACATGCTGAATACGACCACTTAGGTAGACACAAATACAAAAACATGGGTCCAGCAATCTCAAAAAATCTTTTCACGTGCTAGTATTGTAGGTCGCGGCCGGTGAGAGCCTCAAAGAAGAGAGTGTCTCAAGACTCGATGATGCGATGACGAGCGGGGTCCCAAAAGCGCCAAGCCTTTGACCGCAGGAAATACCGAGGAGGGCACACATGCGACCCGAGGCGAGACCTTGGAACCTTGCTGGTCCTTAGTGCACCAGACGTAGGCTAGGGACCCCCAAACGCGAGCAAGATGGAGGCTGACCTGATGGCCAAACCACAACTCGTAGGGTGTGACATGGTCCGGAAGAGTGCCATACGGTAGGTGGTTCCACACCCGCGTCATATAGGAACACCCCTCACAGGCAAAGGACTTAGGAGGACTGTACTCATACTGCCTGGCATGGTCTACATCCTCCATTCTGCGGTTCTAACGCTCAGACACGCTGTTCGATTGTGATGTAGCAGAGGCAAAGAGCTGGTGAAAGATACCGCGCTCAACAAAGAGGATGTCCATCTCGCCTAAGAACTCACCACCACGATCCGAGGAGAATGTGTGGAGGGTCTGACGAGATTGGCACTCAGCCATCACCAGCCACAGGCAAAATGCCAAGGCGACATCGCTCTTGTGCCAGAGGCTACAGACCCACCTCATCTAGGTAAAGTCATCAGTCGGGGTAAGGACATAGCGTGCACTATCTGGAAGAGACTTGACAATGAGGGGAACAAGAAGGTCCGAGTGGACCAACTCAAGTAAACGTAGTGCCCGGGAAGTAGAGTCAGTGTAATTGCAGTGATGCATCTTATCATGAGAGCATAAGAGACAGCCGGTTTTGGGTGGCTTCTCGAAGGAAGGTGCATCAAGACTGAGGGCTACCGGACTCCGAATGAGCTTGGACACAGTGTCGAGCTCACATGGAAAAGGCGGCAATGCAGCAAACATTGGTGTTTTGGAGATAGAACACCAGTGACAAACACACATCCAGATGCGGAGGAAGGAGAGGAGGTAGATGACGTGGAGCGAGACACATGATACAGATCATCGACAACTAAAGCACGAAGAACAACGGCACAAGTGTCGAGAGCAGTCACAGTGGCCGAGTCAGCGGAGTGCTCAACAGAGAGACCCATCCTGGTATAAGCACGAACAGAGAGCAGGCTAAGCTCAAGAGTAGGAACGTGAAGAGCACATAAAAAATGTACCAGGGGCCAGACGGACCATCAAAGTGCACCACCTAGACCCCTGGACAGGCAATGACTGACCAAACCCTGTGCGAACGGACCAAACAAATGCAACGGGACAAAGCACCATGAAGTCAATACGACGACAAACCATTTGGTGGGTGGCTCCGGAGTCAATGATCCAAGTGCCACTCGCATCACAACTTGTCGTTGAGAGAGAGAGCAACAGGCCACAGAGCACTCTGCCTTTGCTGGACACTATGAAGAAGACTTCGAACAGCGACGAACAGCATGAACCTGTAACTCGTCAAGCCAGTCAGTACTGTCAGGTCCATCGACATCACGAGCCGACTCAGCTCCTCCACAAACATCATCACGGGCAAGAAACACAATAGGGCAAGCTGTTTGTGGACCACCCGGCCGTGACAACACACTCACACCTCCCTGAGTACGAAGTTCCAGCTGCTCGCAAAGCTCGACAATCGTGCAATCCCGAGGGTCCTGATCACTGCTGCCATCTAAAAAAGCAATAGCATCTACTATTGTCGTAGTCGCGATGTGATGCGCCCGTGTGTCGCCGGAAGACATCCGTTGTGTGTGCGCCACCTAGAGGCTGCGCATAATGCTGGTCTTGTCGAAAGGTTGTCAGCACTCTGTGTCGCGGTGAGTACTCCCGCAGTTGTAGAGTTGGAGAGAGCGACCACTGCTACTGCTCCTCGGGTGCTACTGTTGTTGCTACTGCTTTTTATCCTTGCTACGTTTCAACTTTCCCTTCTTCCCCTGTGCAGTTGCTACAATGTCCTGAGCCTGGCCGCTCGAGGTAGAGGATGATGAGGAGGAAACAGTAGAGGTGGGACTCCCAAACTGGGACAAAACGATCAGAGGAGTCGCGGTCATTCCTGCAAAGAGCGGGCTGTGCTGATGGGCGACAGTGGCCCCATGTGCTGATGTTGCCTGGAGTATGTAGCAATGAGTCCCAGGAAGCAGCAAAAGTGACTCAGACAACTCGGAGAGGGTCACTCGGTCGAAACCTGTGAAGAGTTTCACGTGGTCTAGATGCGCCCCCATCATGATGGTGTCGAGAGCCCACAGCTGCGTCTTGCCACCACTCCGAAGGCATGCATAAAGACGCATAGCGTGTTTCCAGTTGTCAGTTGTGAGCTCTCTAGGACCCTGACGGAGGCAGTGCAACTCATGCAGGCAAGCTGCCCTCGTGGCGTGGTTCTCCGCGGCAAGCAGTGACAGAGCCAACTCCCAGCCCTGGCGTGGGTTTGCTCAGGTCCCGGTTCCGGTCTCACCAAGGAAAGGACGAAAGGCGGCCACAATCTCCTGTGGCATGGCGTAGAGAAGACCGTGCATCACTCTTGTTGCTTTCTAGACCTGGTGAGCTGTCGCGTGTCTAGTACTGGCTGTGGTAGTGGGGCCAGACACCCTCATAGTCAGCCCACACCCAAAACAAGGTCTCCCAACACTCGAAGCCCTCGTTGCTGTCATAGCACAGTGGAGGTTTCTCAAAGTCCTTTGACCTCCGCTCCATGAGGAGGCCGACCTCAAGCTCGGGAGATGGTGGACAAGGTACATGAAGACCACCAGTGAGAGAAACACCACCAAAAGTAAACGTTGCTGAATTTTGTGGTTGTTGCTTACGACACAAAGATGGTGGGGTAGGAGGCGCATACTGCTGAGAAGATGATGCAGCTCCAGCGGCTTATCCTAACGTCTGCAATGAGGATCCTAAACGTCCTCTTCGTAAATCCGCGATCTCGTGTGCCGTGTTGGTCTGATGCAGTTGCTGGCGGCGCATCTCATCCTGCGCCCGACGAAGCTCGTCGATCGCGAGTCACTGAGACTATGGGCTCATGATGCTCAGGCAAAGGAGGAAGAAGAGGGGTCAAATCAGGTCCCTGCCTTTGTCAAGGACTGTCGCCATGAGGCCGCTCAGTATGGGTCAGAACGTGAAAGTTGTTGGATTGAGAAACTGACAAATCTCCCAGACTTGAAACGTTGGCATAAAATGGCGTCTTCATCCCAAAATGATGACGTTAGTAAAACTCATGATGATGTCAGCAAGAAAAATGCCCGAAAAATTGGTGGCGTGAAAAACGTTAGCATAAGTTACGCTAGCGGTTTTTTTTCTTTTTTTGGAAGTCACACGGACTCCGCGTGACGAACGGAGAAAGAGGAGGGGGGGACCTCGTCAACCCCTTGCGCGGATGCGGAGCTATGGAGCTGCATTGATTATGTGAAGCTGCGTAGCGAAGCTGCTGTGCAGTAGTGTTGCGTAGCACTGCTGCGTAGTACAGTAGCAGTGACTACTACTACGCAGCACTGCTACCGCTGCGGCCACTGCTCTTGCTGCTCCGCCGTTGTAGGTGTTGCCGCTAATGCAATGGTACTGTTGTTGTTGTTGCTATTGGAGCTACAATAGTAGCAATGTTGTTGCTACTATCGTCGCGTTGCTACAGCTGCCAGCCCCATCTCCTGCTGTTGTTGCTGCTCGCTGCCCGCTGCTGCTACCGCTGCGCGTTGCTGCTCCTCCTTGCCGTCACTACGTGCTGCAAGCTACAGCTGCGCGTAGCCGTCGCTACGTGTCACGAGCTGCTACTACGAGCTGCTTCCTTTTTTCCTTTTTTTTGGTCACTTGTCATAATCAGACAGGGTGGTGGTGCTACCCGGTTCTACCACTCTCGCTCAACGTGGCTGCTTTAGCTTGTCACTATTGCAACTCATCTAGCTATAGTGGTGGCGGTTGCGTGGTGGCGCCACTACTGCTTACGTCGGGTTAATGTCTCTGCTTCCAACGTCTACTGCGAGGGGTCTGAGGGAATGAGAGAACCCCCCTTAGCGACACGTTGTGTAAGAGAGCACACGGTGAGGGACACAATGTGACAGACGGCGCTTGAAATGGTTGAGAGACGACAAAGATGTGCTTGAAAGAATGAAGCGGAAGTAAGTGAACAAGAATGAGCGAGGGAGATAGATGTCCTCCCTCGCGTAGGCAATGTGCGTGCACCGCTGCGCAAGCCTGTCACCTAGGGTGCAGAAAGTTAGCAGCTAATTTGTCACTACCTTCCAGACAAGAGAGAGCTAGGTCCCGGGTGCAGTATGGGCTGCTCGGTTGTCAGAATGACGAACCGAAAGAAGCAGCGGAATCAGAAAAAGCAGTCCTATGCAACAGCACTACAAAAAAGCAAAAACAAGGTCACTGATAAAACGAGCTCCGGGAGTTGTGCCGAGAAAATTCGTATGAGCACACTGAGCTGTGCAAGGAGAAGCTGAGTGTGCCAAGGTAGTTGTGGACCACCACGGTGTGCCTGCGAGTGAGTGGCGTCAAGTCCAGAGGTCACCAAGACTGACACAGCAACACTCCCCCATGACCCGACGACGCCAGATGCCACAAGGAGATACGGTGCACAATACAAGGTGTCAAGCACAAACTGCACGAGCAGCAGGGAGAAGCAACGAGGACGGCCAGACACACATCAGCCAGGGTCAACGCGCAGAGACTGAAGACCAACAGCATGTACAGCCTCCTTGAACTTGCCGCCACCTAGCGCCTTCGTCAGAAAGTCAGCACGCTGGTGCCGTGTGCCAACGCCAAGCAAGCGAACGTCGCCACAAGCAATGCGCTCGCGCACAAAGTGATGCTCAATGTTGATGTGCTTGGTGCGGGTGTGATGCATGCCATCATGCTCAGCGATGCGGC